>RCUC01132234.1:0-39310 GCA_003697995.1 Taxidea taxus jeffersonii | reverse complement strand
CCAATAGAAATAGAATACAAGCCATGAATGTAATTGAAAATTTTTCTGATATCTTCATGAAAAAAAGAAATAAATGAAACTAAGTTTAATCATGTCTTAATAAACCCTATCTAAAATATCATTTCAACATAAAACCAATAGAAAAACTTAATGAGATGTATGTGTTTTATACTAAGTCTTCAAGATCTAGCATATACCACATCTCAATTCTGACTGGCCACATTTCATGTGTTCAGCAGCCACATGAACTAGTGGGCACTATACTGGGCAGTGTGGGTACTCTGCTGCCAGAGTAGCTAGGGATATAATCTTAGGAAAGTTAAATAAACTCTGAATTTTGGTTTGCTCATCTATAAGTTGGGAGAAATGATAGTCCCTACTTAATTTAGAATTGTTATATGAATTAAATGAACACTTAGAACATTGCCTGACACAGAGTTGGTGCTCAGTAAATGTTACCTTTTATTATCACCAGATATCCATTTAACCACATCCTTATAATGATCAAAGCAATCCTTCAATAAGGTCTGGCTCTGAGCTTTCCGAATAGGGACTATATGTCTGACATTTCGCAAAGATAATCATATGCCACTCCAGAATTCCTGTCTCACTTCAAATAAAGACTATCAGGGAGAGTTTGGTCTTGAGCTGTGCTTTCACAAAGTTGGGTAGCCTGTAACTCAACAAAACCCCTTATATTATTATTTTTTAAGTTCCTTATACTATTAAGTCTGCAAAAAGACTTTCTTAAAGTAGGCCCTATGCCCAACATGAGGCTTGAACTCATGACCCCAAGATCAAGAGTCATACTCTCTACAAATTGAGCCAGACAGGCGCTCTTGCAAATAGACTCTTACTGAATTTTCCAAATAAGCAATATCACATTTTTATTGGGATATAAAATTAGGCTCACAGCTATAAAAGTATCCCAGCTTGCTTTCTGGTGATCTCTTCAGAGACTGAAACCATGATTCACTATAGTAGAAGACAGCACTTGTCTTCTTGAAACTACAGCTTATAGCTACAAATCCATATTAATACCACGGGATATATTTGAGGGCCTAAGTACCATGATATATTAATTGTTACCTGGAGCACTTTTATGACAGGTTTTGAATAAACAATGGAGTAATTCTACAACAGTTGTTTTGGACCACTTAAAAATATATTTTTGATGTCTCTAAATCTTAATTCTTTCATTTACTTACATATATGGTCATTCAACTATCTGTTTATTCAACAAATGCTTATTGAAGGCTTTCTTCAATTGAAGGCTTACAGAAGTTTTGCTAGGTACTGAGGAGTCAATAGTAAGCAGAACATATAGTCCCTGCCCATGAGCTTACAGTCCAGTGGGGGATAAAAATGTTAACCAAATAATTACACAAATAAAATTGCCAACTGACATAATTGCAATTGAGAAGAGAAAGGATTGCTTTGAGAGCCTAGGAGGAAGGCATCTGATTTGATCAAGGAAGTTTTCCCCAAGGAAGTGCTAATAGGGCTGAGAGCTGGATGAGTAGGAATTAACCAAGTAGAGAAAGCAGGGAACTGCATTCCAGGCAGAGGGAACAACATGAACGGAAGTCGTGGGGTGGCAGGGACACAGTGAGGAAGGGACAGACTGAAACAGTGAGAGCAGGTTGCCTGAGCTTTAGCTAGAAATAAGTAGGGCCCAGCATCTTTATATTTATATAAAGAAAATTGGGAAGCTGTCATTGGGTCTCCAAAACTTAGGGATACTTTTCTTTGCGGGTCAAACCTCACTTTGATTCTTTGTTATTATGATGAAATAAAATGTCAGAACACCAAGACATAGAGACCAGGCAAAGGGCTACACGTGGTCTTTTTTTTTTTTAAGATTTAATTTATTTATTTGACAGACAGAGATCATAAGTAGGCAGAGAGGGAGAGAGAAAGAAGCAGGCTCACCACTGAGCAAAGAGCCCGATGCAGGGCTCAATCCCACGATCCCGAGACCATGACCTGAGCTGAAGGCAGAGGCTTTAACCCACTGAGCCACCCAGGCCCCCCTACACATGGTCTTTGTTTCTTATCAAGTGCAACCCAAAATAACAGCCAGTCCAACTCTGCCTCTGGTCCTCCCTCTAGCTGCTCTTCTTCAGTTAAGTTATCCAACCAATTCTGAGCCTCAGGCTTATGTTTCTCTTGGTGTTTAGCAGAGCATTTGATAGCGATGTTTTGATAACAGCTTATGTGAACTCCTAAAGAAACCAACTGTTTGAGAAAAGGAAGTGAAGCTCTTACATATTTTAAGTCTGACCAAAGACTTTCCATTCTAGGTAAGATCACAGGAAAGACATGATCATATTTACCTTTTGAAAAAAATAGCTAGAGGGGTGCTTGGCTGGTTCAGCTGGAAGAGCATGTGACTCTTGATCTCAATGTGTATTTGGGTCCCACATTGGGTGTAGAGATTACTTCAAAAAAAAAAAAAAAAAAGAAAGGACACAATAGCTAGATAACAAGGTGGGGAAAAGAGTGAGTGGATAGTTTAGAGAAGGTTAAGAGAGGATGCAGGTTGATAGGAACACCACTGCTATCCAGGCAATAGGTAAAGTCAAATGTGAAGATGAGTAGATAGATCTGAAAGATTGAAGGTAAAACCAACTGGGCTTAGAGATGTAATGGTTATAGAAAGTAAGAGAGAGGGGCATGTCAGGAATAACTCCCGGAATTTTAAGCAGTATAACTGGATGGATGGCCATACCCTTCCTCAAAATATGGAGCACAGAGAGAACAAGATTTGAGGGAAGAAACACACTGAGTGCAATTTTTGACTTGTGGGGTTGGCGATGCCTCCAAGATATCCAAGAGAAGAGGTAGTGTAAACAATGGATGTTAAGGTCTAGTACTAGATACTTACATTCTCCAAGATGCCTGATGGATGTTTTCAGTCTGGAAGCTCACATACTTCAGTCTGTGAAACGTTCTTGAATATTTCTTTGAGGCTTTCCTTGCCTTCTTTTTCTCTGTTCTTTCTTACTATAGCTCTTATTATTCAGGTGTTACCTTTGCTCTATTTTTCTTCTCTTTTTCTTTTTGACATATTGGAAGATTTCATCAAACTTGTCATCTAATATTTCTATTGCACATCAGAGAAAAAGGAATAAATGTGGGCTGGGCCTCACAGGGAGATATCTAAAAATTACCACTCAGATTTGCCTAGTGGTTAACACTGTTGTAGACTGAATGTTTGCATCCCCACTAAATGTCTTTTTTTTTCTTTTAAAAGATCATTTATTTATTTATTTATTTATTTATTTATTTGACAAGCAGAGATCACAAGTAGGCAGAGAGGCAGTCAGAGAGAGAGAGAGGAAGGGAAGCAGGCTCCCTGCTGAACAGAGATCCCGATGCTGGGCTCCATCCCAGGACTCCGGCATCACGACCAGAGCAGAAGGCAGAGGCTTTAACCCACTGAGCCACTCAGGGACCCCACCTACCAAATCTCTTATATTGAAACCTATTTTTCAAGTCACCTTTGCAAACTCCTACAATTGACTCCTGATAATATGGTGAGGAAAACCACTGTAGTCCCTTCCCTAGGTAGAGGGACCCTACATAACTCTCTATGCCTCAGTTTCCTCATCTGTCAAAGGAGAGGAACAATAATACCTATCTCAGAGACCTGTTGCATAAGTAAGTCAATCAACATATGTAAAATGTCTACACATACAGAATAGTTTTTATGTTTTGATCACTAAAAAAGTGTTAGTGATTTCTTTGTTGTTATTATCAATACTATTATACGACAGCTGGGTGGCTGGTAGGAGACATTCCTGGTCTATTGTTCGCTTGAGATGGTATCAGAAAGAGAGAGTGAATTAGTCTTTGAGAGTTCCTGATCTGTCTGGAATGGATGAATGTGCTACAGTGTCTTTTTTGTACCCGCCAGAGACTCACGTGGACCTTAAACACAGCTCTTGAGACTTTTCCAAGGTACACAGAGTTACCGAGCAGACTGAAGATTCCTTGAGATTCAAACCACCAGACATTTAAACCTATCAACCCAAAAGATACAGGGCACCTAGGTGGCTCAGTGGGTTAAAGCCTCTGCCTCTGGCTCAGGTCATGATCCCAGGGTCCTGGGATGGAGCCCCACATCGGGCTCTCTGCTCAGCAGGGAGCCTAATTCCTCCTCTCTCTCTCTGCCTGCCTCTCTGCCTACTTGTGATCTTTCTCGGTCAAATAAATAAATAAAATCTAAAAAAAAAAAATCCAGAAGATAATACCCTCCACCCTTAAAAGAAGCCCAAAGCATACAGGATTTATCCGTCCCTGCATTGTAATACCAAGAGGACAAACCAAAGCAAAGGTGGCACGACCGTGATAGGGTAAGTGACATGGTTGATGCAGCAAAGCACAATTTCACAAAAAAAGCCCTGATCAGATTTTATTTAAAGAATGTTAGGCCTTGCTATTCCTGGAGCTGATCCATTTGCCCAGGAACCCTTGCCCCTTGCCCCTCACCCAGGGTGTGATTTATGCATGACTGAAAGCACACCAGCTAATTCTCTTTGAGCCTGAACTTCTCCCCAGCTTGCATTTGAAGATGGCTTATGGGCATAGAGCTCATTTCTGGAATGCTGAAAGAGCTAAATATTTGCCCAGTGGGCACTGCACCAAAGGCGGCCGCAGCTTTTTAGCTTTGATGGTTGCTTCAAGGTAGGATTTTACAAATCTGTTTCGCTGCACGCTTAACCATAGAGACAGAACTCTCCGTTTTGGGAAGGCAAGCCAATACACAAATACCCTTACTCAAACTGAATCAATTCTCCCAGACTGCCCCAGCTTTCTGATTCCAAGTGTGATCCTTTCACATTACTCCTGTTAATTAACTGTGACTAGAGAGGTGTCAAAGAGCTTCAGATAAAATCTGAATTAACTTTGAAGTGAGGGATTCTCTTCACTGAGTTTGAGAAGGTCCATTCCCTTCATCAGCAGGTGGTATATTTTCATATGTATATAAAAGCATTCTCTGGAAATGTCAATCCTACAGATCTGGGGGCAGGACATAAGGTAGATTTAACCAATCGGGAGATATTTTTCATGCCATCTCAAAGTAACTCACAGATGCCTGACAGCTGCAGCTGTCCTGGCCCCTTGCGATGGCATTGCTCTATGACTCAGAGGGATGTTTATGCCAGAGAATGCTACCATTGCAACACTACCCCAGAGATGCCCCAGGAGAAAATAATTTGAAAATAAGTGAGAGAGGAAGGTCCTTGGGCAGATTTAGTCAAACCCAGCTCCATATGTAAGTGCAAATAGAAGTATATGGAAAGGTGAAAAATGCATAGGTTTTGGGGTCAGATAGACCCGCCCATAATTCTTAGCTCTGGCACTTTATATTCAGCCAGTTATTAATGCATTTACCCGCTAACTCAACTAATATTTATTGAGGATCTACTATGTGCCAGGCACTGTGTTCAGTGCTGAGATAAAAGATAAGCAGGACTAGCTACATACTTTGTGAGGCCAGTGAAAAAGGAAAATGCAGGTCCCTTGTTCAAAAAGCATTAAGAATTTCAAGATGGTGACCACAGAGCATTAAACCAAGCATGGGGCCCTTCTGAGCATAGGACTGTGTGACTACATTACATGAAGCCAGTTCTTATGATAAACCTTAAGAAATGAGCAGTTGTACTTATGGAGCTAAATTCTGGAAAGAATCCATTAATCACACCAATTAACTGAAAATCATGACTCTCTAAGGACACCTGAAGGACAGGAGCATGCTGCCATGCCTGGAAGGGAGCATGTCTCAGTCTGCTCAGGCTGCCACCACAAAATACCACAGACTAGGCAGCCTTAACAACAGAGATCTATTATAGTTCTGAAGACCGGAAGTCCATGTTCAGAGTGCCAGCATGGTCAGGTTCTGGTGAAACCTCTCTTCCTGGCTTACACATGGCCACATTTTCTGTGTCCTCACATGGCAGAGAAAGAGAGAGCTCTGGTCTCTTCCTCTTCTTAAAAAGACTAATCCCACCATGGGGTCCCAACTCTCATGACCTCATCCAAACTTAATTATGTCCCTAAACCCTATCTCCAAATACAGTCACATTGGAGGTTAAAATTTCAATATATGAATTTTAGAGGGACACAAACATTCCATCCACATGGGGGTTTGATTAGTCAAGGAGACCAGGAAAGCCCTTCACCGAGGAACTGAGGCTTAAAATGAGATTTGAGTGCTAAATAGGCACTAACCAGCAAAAATGAGAGCTGACCTGTGAAGGACACCCATCATTCCAGAGCCAGTGATAAGCTTGCAAAGGAGAAAAAGAAGCAAATGTCAACACGGGAGGAAACGAGAGGCGTGAGTCATGGGAGCTAAGGGAAGGAAGCGTTTCAGGAAGCACAGAAATCCTACGTGGGTGACCCTGGCAAGTGGTCTCATGTATCAACACAGGGATATGCTCCCGAAGGTTTAGTGGGATTGTTGGCACACATCATTTTTCATTCCTTCCTGGTAATTGTTTCTATCCAAAAGCAGGTTCATCTTTTCCCAAATGGGTAGTCCAGTTATCAGTCTTGGTGCATATTTCAGAGAGGGAATTGAGGCAAAGAAAATCCCAGTTTAAGAGATTTCCAGGAGTGAAATGATGATCTAGGGAATATCATTCCCTACACATGGTATGTGAATACCATGTGAATACCAATACATATATGAAGCCACCAGGCACCACCTCCAACACCATCTCCCCACTCCTCATCTCATTCACTAGACTCTACCTTCCCTGTGCTTTCAATCCCAGAATAAAGCACCATATTCCCCACTCCTTAACCTTTGCAGGGCTGTTGCTCTGCCTCCATTTCCACCCTCAGACATGGCTCAGCACCGTCACTCATTCTTTTGATCGTAGTTTGCTAATGCTTCCTTAGAAAGCTTCCCTTCCCCAAGCTTCTCTCTGTTTTCCTCTTGTATGCTACCACAAATACGATATGGAGATAAGTAGCAAATATAAAATAGAATTCTCCTTTTAGCCCCTGTTCTTTGCTTGGTGCCATGTATCCTACTTATGCTTCTGCTTGCTAATGAAGGTGTCTTATTTCACCACTGACCCCTGGCAGGCAGGTATGTGTTTACCACAGTAGATCAGTTACCTACCGCACTGAAGTTATTAAATGAATGAACATAAAAATGTGTTCATCACAAACCAAGGGAGCCCCAAGTGACGCTCTTGCTCAAGCAAGAGCTTTGAGAGGAAAACATTCTTGAAGATTACTTAAGCTTCATTTATAATCACTTCCTCAGGCTCCTCCAATTCTGCCACTCTCCCATCACGGTAGCAACTCACATATTAAAAGAGAAATTTTCTGAAGCTTGTTCTCTGACACTTCACTTTGTGTGTGTGTGTGTGTGTGTGTGTGTGTGTGTGTGTGTATAGAGGAGTCTTTCAATCCATTGACCATTGAACAGGACATGGAGTCAGGATGAATACTGTGCTCTGAGATCTCCTGTGACTGAGAATTTACTTATCAGTCAGGTTGTGTTCCTAACTGGGAGATGGCACTGGGATAGGCTGGGGTAAAGGAGGTAGACATTTGGGATTGATTATGGAAACATGTCTCAAGTTAGACATGTTCATGCCAAATTCCTAGCAAAGAATGGGAAAAAGAGCAGATTCCAAGTTTTCTGTCTCTTTTGAGTTCACTCCAATACCATCTGAATATTAGACCTCCTTAAGAACAATGTTGAGCTCTGCAGCATTTGTTTCCTGCAACTTACACTTGCTGATGCTATTCAACAAGTTCAGGAGCAAAAAAATAAAAAAAATAAGACTAAGTTCACATGGAGAAGAACCTTGGCCATCTTCCTCAACAGAGTGTAGCCAGCAGTTCAAAAAGGGCCTGGCTTGAAGTAGATATTCCTGGAGGAAGCATTAATAAAGAGGCAGAGAAGAGAGACATGGAAGAGAAGGCCAATAATGGTGTGTCACTGAGCACCTGGCACGATCACATTGGGGAAATCTAGGAGACCATCTCGGAGCCATCTCAAAATTATTTGCCTTCCCCAGAGGGGAAGAAGCTAAGGTATTTATCCTCCAATTCCCAACCACTTAGCCTGCTTCCAGGGGACCAAGAACAGGCCCTTAAGGGAAGATGACTCCAACAGGCATGACTGGAATGGTTAGTGCCCAGGGGTCATGGAAAGGGCACCAACAGGATCTGTTATGGAGAAAGAGAAAAGTAGAGTGAAAAGCAAAATGAAGAGAACACAAAAACAACTGTCTGTGTGCACACAGAGTAATATCTATTAAAAAAATTTTTTTTAATTTAAGCTTTATTTAAACATATAATGTAACCCCACCACCCTCTCCCAACCCCTCTCCCCCCCACCCCCCTCAGTTTGTTTTATGACATTAAGAGTCTCTTTTGGTTTGTCTCTATTAAAAATTTTTAACTAGTAAATAGAAACACCTCAAAATCAACCCATCTATACAACTCCTCTCTCTACCTTAAATAAGCTCTTTTACATTTATCAATTTATAAAGATTTATAAAGACTGTTGTTTCTCATTCATGGATTTTCAATTGGAGCAACACATTATAAAGCACTTATAAATAAAAATGGATTCATAGAAGAGAAACTTTTCTCAAGGGCTAATAAACATGATAAATACATGAAAAGGTACTTTACCTCACTGATAATCATCAAAATGTATATTAAAACAATGAGATACCATTGGGGGGAGTACCTGAGGAAATATTAAAAATATTAGTAATAGCCAGTGTTGACAAGGATATGGGGGAATAGACATTGCCATGCATTGCTATTAAAAATTTAAATTACTAAAAAAATTTTTGAGTTACTACAACTTTCAGGGAAAGAAATGTAGCAGTATACACTAAAATTAAAAACATTCATACTCTTTGGTTCTTTCTGGAGTCTCTCCTAGATAAATAAAAGCACCAGAATATAAGGATATTTATACAAGGATGTTTAGTGTGACATTATTTGAGCAAAAATATTAATTCCATTAATATAAAAAAAGAAAATTTGTAGTATATCCATACTAGTAAAAATAATACTTTATGTATTTATTTTAAGTACTATTCATGATACAGTGAGAAAATAAGTTATACTATAATGTGTATAGCTCAATCCATTCGAGTTAAAAAAGGTAAGAGGAAAAGCCCTCCATATGTATAAATATATTTGTATGTAATAGAGAAAGATATGGAATGATATATTTCAACTGTTGCTATTAATTACCTTGAGATTTGAGGAAGAATGATTTTGTGGTAGAGGAAATTGTATTGGCTTATGGCAAAAAGCAGGCATTCTTTTGAGATTTGAAAAGAAAATCAAATAAAGGGTGAGGGAAAAAACCCTCATGGTAGCAGGACTGTTGAGCAGCAGATATTGTTGACAGGTAATTGGGGTCTGTAAGAATCAGTAACATCATTGTTGAAAGGAGCTGAGCCATGTAAACAAATTTCTTAGAATAAATGGCACTCACTTTGGGAATATACCTTGAAGTGCCAGCCTCTGAACACAGCATGATCTGTATGCTTCCGTGCCCTTGCTTTGGCTGTTTTTTCTATCAGGAATATCCTTCCTACCCTCCAGGGTTCCTCTGCAAATTTTTCCCTGATTATTTTCTTCTGCCCATAGAAGATGGAACTACTGTCCACTGTTCCCAGCACTGAGCACATTTCTCCACCAGACCACCTACCATCCTGTACTATAACTATTTGGTTCTACATTGTGATGCCCCCAATGAGATTATCATTCCTACTCATTTTTTGTTCCTCTTTTACCCTGCACAGCCAGTCACTAGTAAATAACAGGACTTCAAATCTGTTGGTTGGCAAAATCCATGCAGAATGAAAACCCAGAAAGAAAATCAGATAATCAGTGACATCTAAGGACGACTTAATTCAACAGCTCACTGTTACACAACCAACTCTAACACAGAATTAGGCATAAACCAAGGTCATGTTCAGATGTCACTAAGGGGTTCTAGTTAGAAGAAGCACAGAAACAACCATGATAATAATTTCATCTAATTTTATCACTGCCTTCCATGAGTTAAAGCACAGTAATAAATGCCACTTGCCAGCAATTTCCTTTCTTTTCTTCTTTCTCATTTTAAAAAAATATTTATTTATTTATTTCAGAGGGAGAGAGAGAGCACGCAAGGGAATGGGCAGAGGGAGAGGGAGAGTCTGCTTAAGACTCTGTGCTGAGCATGGAGCCCAGTGTGGTGTTTGATCCCACCACCATGAGATCATGACCTGAGCCAAAACTAAGAGTCAGATGCCTAACTGACTGCACTACCCAGATGCCCCACTTTTCTTCTCTTTTTTCCTCTTTTCCTTCCTATCCAATTCATTTACACAAATTTTGGCCAAGCATGTAGCCCCATGCTACCATGTTTAGGACCACGCTATGGGGCTGTATACAAGCATTAATAAGATGTCATTCCAGCAACGTATAGATTTAGAATCTTGGTGTTATCGTTTAATCATAGAATGAACTTTTGGGATAGCAACCTCTATGACTAAGTTTTCTCATCTTTGAATTGACCTAGCTTTTCTTTCACCAAGCAAGAATCCTTTTTTGGGGGCTTGGGGAAAAGAGAGAATTCTCTTTGGTGAGGCAGTGAGGAAAGGAAAGTTGTAGATATTCTGGCATCACTTTTTGTTTTCCTTGGTCCCATCACAAGGGACCTTTCACATGCCTTTCCACTGCTAACTTGGTTCTCCTCCTCCATTAGACTCTGTCACATTCCTTCCTGCAGGTTGCCAAAGGAATAACAACAGCAAGTGGGTTGCCAGGACAGAAAGGAGAAAGGGGTGACTAACCACCTGACTGCAACTTAAAATAGCTTTTTTACCCTACTGATATGGCTATTGGATGTTATTAGTATGGTAGAATTTGTGCAGCTAGTGAATGAATACTATCCCAAGGGATAAGATAATCTGGTATCTTTGGAGAAGATGTTATTGCTTAAATCTTTAAGTATTATGTGTGAAACTGAATTATTGAAGAATTGTATTAGCAACAAACACCTCACTGAATTGTGCTCAAAATATATGAACCAGCTGACACTGAGTGGGGAGATAAAATGAAAGACTGAGGGTATTAGTTTATATTTTCTCCAAGCTTCAAACTACGGGCTTGGAACCTGATAATGCAGAGTCAGATCTCATCTCCACCACTTACTAGCTGTGTAACTTGGACAAAAGGAGTTCCTTCATCTGAAAAATAAAGTTCATAATACTACCTGCCACAAAGGATTGTTGTAGTGATCAATAGTAAGGAGTAAAATTACATTAGCCCTCTTGAGATGGGGAGTTGAGAATGGTTTTCTTCTTACAGTAAATGTTTGATGAAATAGAACTTGAGCATTATAATTAAATCTGAATGGGATGAGGATAGAAAGCAAAGGGTCTAGGAGAAATTTTCATTTGAATGACTTGTAATTAGCTTGGATGATAGAATCACAATACATTACAAGGAAAGAGAGCACGGCAGATGTATTGCCAGGTCTTCACCAAAACTATTAGCACTTCGCATATCAGAAGTTAAACCTAACCCCATGAGTAAGGCAGTTTGAGCCTATATTTATAACTACCCTGGAAGTCTGTTGCTTAGATGAAAGGTCCTCGTTCATTTGGGATTCAAGCCAAGTTCAGGCCAATGAAGGAAGGGGGAAAAATCTCTAGGTAGCTGGTACTGACCTATAACAGGGCTCGGAATCTACCTTTTAACTTGTTACAGAGCTGTTTCCCAGAGCAGATACTGAGTAATATTGAACTTAAAGGGAAGTTAATACTATTCAACTAACCACAGTGTGGCTTGTTTTTTATCAAAGTGTTTTTCTTGGGACGCCTGGGTGGCTCAGTTGGTTGGGCGGCTGCCTTCGGCTCAGGTCATGATCCCAGCGTCCTGGGATCGAGTCCCACATCTGGCTCCTTGCTCGGCAGGGAGCCTGCTTCTCCCTCTGCCTCTGCCTACTACTCTGTCTGCCTGTGCTTGCTCCTGCACTCTCTCTGACAAATAAATAAATAAATAAATCTAAAAAAAAAAAGTGTTTTTCTCACTCCAGAAACCAATATTGCACTGTATGTTAATTAACTAAATTTTTTTCTTAAAAAAATGTTTTTCTCTGTATTAGTATTTAAAAACTTATTCTCCTGTAGGAAAGTCTTGAAGGCTTAAATATTCCTGAATTGCTTACCGGCAAAGGAAAATGACTTTGGTTCATGTGTTCTTGGTAGTGCTGTTTTTCATTTTCTAAATTCAACTCCCACCAGTAGCCAAGGCAGTGCTCTGAGGACAAAGTTGGCTATAACCAGGTGTAACCAGAGTTAGTGACATTTCCTTACTGTACCTGTCACCAGCTGTATCAGATGCCCACTCTGTTTCATCAGTCCTATCAAATGCACCCTAAGCAGACGATTATAAATGCCATGAGAAAACGGGCCTAACATGCATTTGGGAATGTTACTGGTTTTTAGGAGAAAGGCAGGCCGAAAGAATGGAAAAGACCCCCATCCATTAGCCTTTTGGTTGGAGTTTCACAGTTGCTTTAGATTTGGGGCACTTGAAACACTTCAGTCCCATCTGCAGGAGGATAAGGGAAGGAGAGGTTCTTTGTTCAGGGTTCAAGTACTCTTTTGACCATCCCAAAATAACTCCCAGTGTAATACAGTGGGGCCTCACATAGCAAAACCCTCAAGTCTCCAGCTCCCTATCATTGTCACCCCAATTGTTCTCTTCTTCTTTCTTAGGTGAGCCAGGCACTTGAATAAAATTTTCCGTCAACATTCGGGGTTGCATAAACCCCTGTTTTGCTCTTCCAAGTCTACTGGGAGCCTCCCGCTCGGTTAAAGAGAAAGTACATAAGCCGGACTTATCAAGTACTTCTCTAAGTAAGTTTTCCTAGTGGCTTACACTGTTCTTCTCTCAGATTCAAACCAGATTAAGTCAATCTTCCCAGTTGGTTTCATTTCACCAAAGGATCTTATTTTCTTAATTGGTCAGATTTTGCAAGAATTGGGATATTTGCAACCAGCCCTTTATTTCCGAGGCCCTGTGTGCCTCTCTTTAGCATGCATTTATTCCTTCGGCCAAGTTAATTATGCTGAGTTGAGCATTAAAGAAATCTGATCATTTCCTTGGTCTCTGTTTTGGAAGATGCTAGAGTTTTATCCTTAGTGACGGCATGAAAACAATATTTAAACTAAGTTAACAAAGAGAAGGAGCTGAAATGGGAGGGTAAAACTGTGAATGCTTTGTTTGAAATTACCTCAGGATGCAGCATAGGAAATGAAAAGGAGCGTCTTTCAAACTGGCCAGTTTCTAGAGTTATTGTAAAGTGGCGCAGAAAAGCAGCACATAAACCGTGTGTATAAAGAATAGTGTGGAACCAATGCCAAAAGGAAGGAAATAGACCAACCACATTGAATATGTGGGTAGTGGAATTTCAGGGGACTAATTTTTTTCTTTTGTATATCATGGGATTTTTCCCCTCTATTTCTATAGCTTTTCTATATCTGCATGATTTTACACAATCTTTGCTATTTCATTCAAGTGTTTTTTTGTACAATAAATTTCTAGAAAAGGAAGTGCATATGTAAATCAAAATTTTTTGAAAGGGCATGAACCATTTTTATTTTAGAAATAAAATTTAAGTAATAAAATATTACATAGCTTAATCTTGCAAACTTTTTACTTTCCTTTAGAAATAATTAGTGTTGGATTTTTATAATCCTAGTTACAAACTAAGAAATGTCACTATTTTATTGAGTAATCCTCCATAATTATTATTTACAAAATAGGTTCACCATATATATATATATTCTGTTCTGCTTGCTAATTTCCCTTTGATATATGTCAAACATAGAGCTCCATGACAAACTGGATTTTTTTTTAAAGATTTTATTTATTTATTTGTCAGAGAGTGAGCACAGGCAGACAGAGAGGCAGGCAGAGGCAGAGGGAGAAGCAGGCTCCCTGCCGAGCAAGGAGCCCGATGTGGGACTCGATCCCAGGATGCTGGGATCATTACCTGAGCCGAAGGCAGCCGCTTAACCAACTGAGCCACCCAGGCGTCCCCATGACAAACTGTTTAACTCTACTTCTTTATTTTTGATGGCTGTAAGTTCCTTTGCATGTGCCCTCTCATTGTGCTATGGACAAATATAATATATTTAATCAGATTCGTATTACTGGGCCCTTGGCTCATTTTCTTAGTAATTGCAAACAGTGCCACAGTAAATACCCTTTTGCGTAATCTTTACTGTCTTGTGCACAGAGTTTTATGAGTAAATTTTTAGAAATGGAAATGTAAGTTTCCAAAGTGGGCTGGGGAATGTGCTTTACAGCCTTTCCAGCTTATCATGACAACAGGATGATGATTTGTATATCCTGTAACCAGCTCCTGCACACTGCATTGTCTGGAAAGACACTTAAGTTTTGTTGGAAAAATGGAGAGTGTTCAGTTTCTTCACCAGTAGATGGCACCTAATCTTCCTTTATATTGACCAAAATCCCCCCTAACTTCCACGCATTCCCGAGGTGTCACTGAGCCCGCACTAACAAAGCGATGATCACATCACGTACAAATGCTCCTGTCTCATTCCACTTAGCCCATGTTTGTATTGTTCTGGTTCCAGGATGCTGAGACTTTAAGCCCGAGGCTCTAACTTGAGCAGGAAGAGTTTATTTTGGGATGAAGAATCTTCCCCCATAGGAGGGCCTCTCAACCAGTGTCCCTAGTTCTCTGTCTTTAGAAACTGGGAAATTCTGGAGGGGAGAACTTTCTTTAAATGCACGCAGAGCTGTCCTTTTCTCTCAGAAAATTTCAGACTCCTGTGTTGGTCACTCAGTTTACAGAGGGGAACACAGAGCTGCAGGGACATTGAGAGGTCGCAAAGAGCGATTTCAGTCCATTATCCCTGGGGAAAGGACTCTATAAATCTCCTTAAGTATATAGAGTTGGTGGGGTAAATATATACAGAGTATGCATTTCATCAAACCTATAAATATACATGTTTAAAATGGCCAAAGAGGAAGGAAGGAACAGCAAAGTCTAATTTTTTAAAAATGTGATGACAAATCATTTTGCTTTGGGCAGGCAGCAGTGTCTTTTAAAATAAATGGATCAGAAAAGCTCAGCATAAGAGTTTAATATTTTACTTTCTTTTTAAAAAAGCTATTTTGATCACAGTGACTGTAAAGTTTTTCCTTCAAAAGGAACCATTAGTATGACCTTGAATGTACCTTGAAGAGAAATATAAGAGAGAACTGGAAATGTATGATTTATTTTTTCTGTAAATATGGGAATGTCCCGACAGAGTTCTTTTCTCTCTTAAAGAACAATTCAAGCACATGGGATTTTCTCAGAATAGATAAGAAAGACGGGCTTTTGGGTTTGGCAGGAAAGGGGAGATAACAATTTATGACATATTTGACCAATTGCACCATGTAGCACTGTGAAAATTCCACTTTGGTCCCTCTGGGGCCGATTTTATACTCTGACACATGGGGTTTGCTCATCTTCAGCATAACCTGCAAAAGTATAGTCCTCAAAAAATATCCAGATCTTCTTTCTCCTTTTCCTCCATTTCTCTTTCAAATCAATTAGAAAATGTAAAGTTAGGGTCTTTTCTAACAGACTATTTCATAAACAATCGGGTGATGTGGACCAGTAATATACTAAAAACATCTTTGTTTTGTTCTAAGTTAGCTGAACATATCATTGACCCCTCCCCTGGAATATCATGATATTGATATTGGGGAGGGGGGAAAATAGGTGGTGAATTTTCACACATTTTTAAAAGTTATATAATGCAGAATTATTAGATCATTGCTATTTGACAAAGAAGCTGAAATGTCAGTGAGCAGCCAGAAAGAAAAAAATAGGCCTTTTGAAATTATAAAGTTAGTGAGCAAGGAGATGTTTATAATTCCAGTGGCCTTTCAGGAATATCCCCACTGTAAAAGGGAGCTACACCTGCAGGAATCCTTCCTTTGGACCAATCAACCACACCACTTGGTCCTTAAAAGTCTGACTGTTGAGACCTTAGTTACAGACTTGGCTGTGCATTTTAATCACCTGGAAGAACGTGAGTTTAAAAAAATCCTTATGCTGGTGTTCTCTCCTATCCACCCCAATTAAGTCTGAATGTGGACTCAAACAAGGCAGTGAAAGGCCTGATATAGGTATTTTTTCAAAGTTCCCCAGGAAATTCTGGTGGATAGCAGGGTTGCAAACCCCCTAAATCTGAAAGAAATTTTCTATTTCAAATTCTCTGAGCAACTTGCAAGCATCTGCTTCGAACTCAACATTTTTTCCCTCCCTTCCTCAGAAGAGGGCAACTGGACTGTAATAACCAAGACAGTTGAGGGAGAGAAGAGAATCTGACTTGTGTAAAGATACCCGTGGAAATTATTTAAGGAAAGTGAACTTGTCTTACTGACAGTGCCTCACAGCTACTATTTATGATGTTGTGCTTACCAAGGTCCTTTGCATCCTTCAGAACGTTTCCTAAGAAAGGATGAAGCCAGTTGGCTTCCTCTGATGTCTTGCCCTCTCCCCTATTTAGTAAGCCCTCAAAATGTGAGCCTGTTACACTTTCAAGTAGAGGACATTTTTGGTCAAACGGAGTTCTCCTACTTTAGGAAATAGGGACATGTCTTAATTTCTTCCCAGCTTTTCGTGACCGACTGAACATGAGAAGCAGGGACCACGGCAGTTAAAGGGTGGGTGCTGGAGACCACATAAGATGAAATTTCAGACTATTCTACTTCCTAAATATTTATATATTTGTACAAATGACTCAATTTCTCTCAAACTTGTTTTTTTCATCTGTGAAATGGTGATGATAATTTCAGGGATAGTGGAAGAATTAAATGGAATCATCTATGCAAAATGCTCAACATAATGCTTGAGTTAGATACACTATCTAAGTAGTCAAGGAATTATTGCTTTTTTAAACAAATATTTTCTTTATTTATTTGACAGAGAAAGAGAGAGAGAGAAAGTGCAAAAAGCAACCCTCAATTTGTTTCCTGAGATTAAGAGTCTCTTATGGTTTGTCTCCCTCCCTGGTCCCATCTTGCTTCATTTTTTCCCTCCCTACCCCTCACTATACCCCACCCTACCTCTCAAATTCCTCATAGCAGAGAGATCATATGATAATTGTCTTTCTCTGATTGACTTATTTTGCTTAGAATAATACCCTCTAATTTCATCCGTATCACTGCAAATAGCAAGATTTCATTTTTTGATGACTGCATAGTACTCCTGTGTGTGTGTGTGTGTGTGTGTGTGTGTGTGTGTGTGTGTGCGCGTACTACATCTTCTTTATCCATTCATCTGTTGATGGACATCTAGATTCTTCCCATAGTTTGGTTATTGTGGACATTGCTGCCATAAAACTGGGGTGCAGATGCCCCTTTGGGTCATTATGTATCTTTAGGGTAAATACCCAGTAATGCGATTCCTGGGTCATAGGGTAGCTCTATTTTCAACTTTCTGAGGAACCTCCATGCTGTTTTCCAGAGTAGTTGCACCAGCTTGCATTCCCACCAACAGTGTAGAAGGGTTCCCCTTTCTCCGCATCCTTGCCAGCATCTGTCATTCCCTGATTTGTTAGTTTTAGCCATTCTGACTGGTGTGAGGTGGTATCTCACTGTAGTTTTGATTTGTATTTCCCTGATGCCGAGTGATGTGGAGCATTTTTTTCATGTGTCTGTTGGCCATTTGGATGTCTTTGCAGAAACGTCTGTTCATGTCTTCTGCTCATTTCTCGATTACATATTTGTTCTTTGGGTGTTGAGTTTGATAAGTTCTTTATAGATTTTGAATACTAGCCCTTCATCTGGTATGTCGTTTGCAAATATCTTCTCCCATTCTGTCAGTTGTCTCTTAGTTTTGTTGACCATTTCCTTTGCTGTGCAAAAGCTTTTGATCTGGATGAAATCCCAATAGTTCATTTTTGCCCTCGCTTCCCTTGCCTTTGGTGATGTTTCTAGGAAGAAGTTGCTGCAGCTGAGGTTGAAGAGGTTGCTGCCTATGTTCTCCTCAAGGATTTTGATGGATTCCTGTCTCACATTGAGGTCTTTCATCCATTTGGAGTCTATTTTCATGTGTGGTGTAAGGAAATGGTCCACTTTCATTCTTCTGCATGTGGCTGTCCAATTTTCCCAACACCATTTGTTGAAGAGACTTTTTTCCACTGGACATTCTTTCCTGCTTTGTTGAAGATTAGTTGAGGGTCCATTTCTGGGCTCTCTATTATGTTTCCATTGTGTGTGTCTGTTTTTGTGTTTGTTCTTGTGCCAGTACCATACTGTCTTGATGATTACAGTTTTATAATAGAGCTTGAAGTCTGGAATCGTGATGCCGCCAAATTTGGCCTTCTTTTTCAACATTCCTCTAGCCATTTGGGGTCTTTTCTGGTTCCATATAAATTTTAGGATTATTTGTTCCACTTCAAAAAAAAAACTGATGGCATTTTGATAGGGATTGCATTAAATGTGTAGATTGCTTTAGGTAGCATAGACATTTTCACAATATTTGTTCTTCCAATCCATGACCGTGGAACATTTTTCCATTTCCTTGTGTCTTCCTCAGTTTCTTTCATAAGTGCTTTATAGTTTTCTGAGCACAGATTCTTTGCCTTTTTGGTTAGGTTTATTCCTATGTATCTTATGGTTTTGGGTGCATTTGTAAATGGGATCAACTCCTTAATTTCTCTTTCTTCTATCTTACTGCTGGTATATAGAAACACAACAGATTTCTATGCATTGATTTTATATCCTCACACTTTTCTGAATTCCTGTATGAGTTCTAGCAGTTTTGGAGTGGAGTGTTTTGGGTTTTCTACATAAAGTATCATATCTACAAAGAGTGAGAGTTTGACTTCTTCTTTGCCATTTCAGATGCCTTTTATTTCTTTTTGTTGTCTGATTGCTGAGGCTAGGACTTCTACTACTATGTTGAATAGCAGTGGTAATAGTGGACAGCCTTGCCATGTTCCTGACCTTAGATGAAAAGCTCTCAGTTTTTCCCATATTGAGAATGATATTTGCTGTGGGTTTTTCCATAGATGGCTTTGATGATATTGAGGTATGTACCCTCTATCCCTACACTTTGAAGAGTTTTGATCAAGAAAAGATGCTGAACTTTGTCAAATGCTTTTTCAGCATCTACTGAGAGTATCATATGGTTCTTGTTCTTTATTTTATTAATGTATTGTATCACATTGATTGATTTGCAGATGTTGAACCAATCTTGCAGCCCAGGAATAAATCCCACTAGGTCATAGTGAATAATCCTCTTAACGTACTGTTGGATACTATTGACTAGTATTTTGGTGAGAATTTTTGCATCCATGTTCATTAAGGATATTGGTCTGTAATTCACCTTTTTGACGGGGTCTTTGTCTGGTTTTGGGATCAAGGTAATGCTGGCCTCATAAAATGAGTTTGGAAGTTTTCCTTCCATTTTTTGAAACGGTTTCAGGAGAACAGGTATTAATTCTTCTTTAAATGTTTGGTAGAATTCCCCTGGGAAACCATCTGGCCCTGAGCTCTTGTTTGTTGGGAGATTTTTGATGACTGCTTCAATCTCCTTACTAGTTTTGGGTCTGTTCAGGTTTTCTATTTTTTCCTGGTTCAGTTTTGATAGTTTATACATCTCTAGGAATGCATCCATTTCTTCAGATTGTCAAATTTGCTGGTGTATAGTTGCTCATACTATGTTCTTATAATTGTTTGTATTTCTTTGGTGTTGGTTATGATCTCTCCTCTTTCATTCATGATTTATTAATTTGGGTCCTTTCTCTTCTCTTTTGGATAAGTCTAGCTGGGGTTTATCGATCTTATTAATTATTTCAAAGAAGAACCTCCTAGTTTCATCGATCTGTTCTGCTGTTCTTTTGGTTTCTATTTCATTGATTTCTGCTCTGGTCTTTATTATTTCTCTTCTCTTGCTGGGTTCAGGGTTTCTTTGCTGTTCTCCAGCTCCTTTAGGTGTAGGGTTAAGTTGTGTTTTTGAGACCTTTCTTGTTTCTTGAGAAAGGCTTATATGGCTATATACTTTCTCTCAGGATCGCCTTTGCTGTATCCCAATGTGTTTTCATTTTCATTTGTTTCCATGAATTTTTTAAAATTCTTCTTTAATTTCCTGGTTGACCCATTCATTCTTTAGTAGGATGCTCTTTAGCTTCCATGTGTTTGAGTACTTTCCAACTTTCCTCATGTGGTTGAGTTCTAGTTTCAAAGCATTTGTGGCCTGAAAATATGCAGGAAATTGTCCAAATTTTTGGTACTAATTGAGACCTGATTTGTGACCCAGGATGGGATCTATTCTGGAGAATGTTCCATGTGCACTAGAGAAGAAGGTGTATTCTGTTGTATGGGAGGGAATATTTTGAATATAGCTGTGATGTCCATCTAGTCCAGTGTATCATTTAAAGCCTTTATTTCCTTGTTGATCTTTTGCTTAGATGATCTGTCCATTTCAGTGAGGGGTGTGTTAAAGTCCCCTACTATTATTGTATTATTGTCAATGTGTTTATTTGATTTTGTTATTAATTGGTTTATGTAATTGGCTGCTCCCATGTTAGGGGCATAGATATTTAAAATTGTTAGATCGGGGCGCCTGGGTGGCTCAGTGGGTTAAGCCTCTGCCTTTGCTCAGGTCATGATCTCAGGGTCCTGGAATCGAGCCCCCCATCGGGCTCTCTGCTCGGCAGGGAACCTGCTTCCTCCTCTATCTCTGCCTGCCTCTCTGCCTACTTGTGACCTCTGTCTGTCTAATAAATAAATAAAATCATTTAAAAAAATAAATAAATAAAATTGTTAGATCTTCTTGTTGGACAGACCCTTTAAGTATGATATAGTGTTCTTCCTCAACTTTTATTATAGTCTTTGGCTTAATATCTAATTTTTCTGATACAAGGATTGCCACCCCAGCTTTCTTTTGATGTCCATTAGCATAGTAAATTGTTTTCCACCCCGTCACTTTAAATCTGGAGGTGTCTTTGGGTCTAAAATGAGTTTCTTGTAGACAGACTATCAATGGGTCTTTTTTTTTTTTTTTTTAAACCCATCCTGATACCCTGTGTATTTTGACTGGAGTATTTAGCCGATTTACATTCAGGGTATCTATTGAAAGATATGAATTTAGTGCCATTGTATTGCCTGTAGGGTGACGTTACAGTATATTGTCTCTATTCCTTTCTGGTCTGTTACCTTTAGGCTCTCTCTTTGCTTAGAAGACTCCTTTCAATATTTCCTGTAGGAGTGGTTTGGTGTTTGCAAATTCTTTTAGTTTTTGTTTGTCCTGGAAGCTTTTTATCTCTCCTTCTATTTTCAATGACAGCCTACCTGGATATAGTATTCCTGGCTGCATATTTTTTTTGTTTAGTGCTCTGAATATGTAATGCCAGTCCTTTCTGGCCTGCCAGGTCTCTGTGGATAGGTCTGCTGCCAATCTAATATTTCTAACATTTTATGTTACAGACCTCTTATCCCAAGCTGCTTTCAAGATTTTCTCTTTGTCACTGAGACCTGTAAGTTTTACTATTAGATGACAGGGTGTTGACCTATTTTTATTGATTTGAGGGGGTTCTCTGTGACTCCTGGATTTTGATGCTTGTTCCCTTCACCAAATTAGGGAAATTCGCTAGTATAATTTGCTCCAATGTACCTTCTGCCCCCCTCTCTCTTTCTTCTTCTTCTTCTGGGATCCCAATTATTCTAATATTCTTTTGTTTTATGATATCACTTATCTCTCGAATTCTCCCCTTGTGGTCCAGTAGTTATTTATCTCTCTTTTTCTCAGCTCCTTTATTCTCCATTGTTTGGTATTCTATATCACTAATTCTTTCTTCTGCCTCATTTGTCCTAAAGTAAGAGCCTCCACTTTTTATAGCACCTCATTAATAGCTTTTTTTATTTCAGCTTGGTTAGATTTTAGTTCTTTTACTTCTCCTGAAAGGGATTCTCTAGTATCTTCCGTACTTCATTTGAGCCCAGCTAGCACCTTGATAATTGTCATTATGAACTCTAGTTCTGACATATTACTAATGTCCATATTGATTAGGTCCCTAGCCATTGGTACTGCCTATTGTTCTTTTTTTTTTTTTTTTGAGGTGAGTTTCTCCGCCTTCTCATTTTATCCAGATAAAAAATAGATGAATGAGAGAACAAATACTAAAAGGGTAGCAATGACCCCAGAAAAATATACACTAGCCAAATTGGAAGAGACCTGAAACCAAGGGAGGAAGAAAGAAAAAACAAAAACTTATGTGTATATATATATATATATTAGACTGGTGAATAGAACAGAGCCACAACTTGCTTTTGGGTGTATTTTCATCTCTTAGAAGAAACTGCCTCCCAAAATTTTAAAGAAAGAAAAACTTATAGATATATAAAACTAAGGCTAAACATGATGAAGAGATGGACTATGACTGTAAAGATGGAAATTTAGAAAGATTCTTTAAAAAGGGATTTATAAGATAAGAAGTTGGTTGGAAAAAGAAAAAAAAAAAAAAAGAGGAAAGACTGTGAATAGGCTGGAGACCAGAACAAAGCCATGTGTTAGATTTAGGGTATATTTTGACCTGTTAGAAGAAACTGTATCCCAAAATTTTAAAGAATGAAAAACTTATATATATATATATATATATATATATATATATATATATATATATACAAAAATTAAGGTTAAATACAATGAAGGGATAGAATATGGCTATAAGGGGCACCTGGGTGGCTCAGTGGGTTAAAGCCGCTGCCTTCAGCTCGGGTCATGATCCCAGGGTTGTGGGATCGAGCCCTGCATCGGGCTCTCTGCTCAACAGGGATCCTGCTTCCTCCTCTCTCTCTCTCTGCCTCTCTGCCTACTTGTGATCTCTGTCTATCAAATAAATAAATAAAATCTTTAAAAAAAAAAGAATATGGCTATAACAATGAAAATTTTAAGATTTTTAGAAAGGTATTGATAAGATAAAATAGTTAAAAAAAACATTAAAATAAGAAAGAGGGAAATTTTTAAAAAATAGAATAAGAAAAAAATAAAATTTAAAAAATTTAACTTTTAAAGACTAAAGAATCATGGGGGAAAAGCCATTAATTCTATGTGCTGTATTCCCATAGCTCTGAAATTTTGCACTTCTCATTAATTGGTGAACTTGGTTTTGGCAGAGTGTTCTTATTGATTTTCTGGGGGAGGGGCCTGTTATAGTGATTCTCAAATGTCTTTGCCTGCGGCAGAATTGAACCACCCTTGCTGGGGGCCAGGCTAAGTAATCTGCTCAGGTTTGCTCTGGGTAGCTTTTGTTCCATTAACACTTTCTGTACAGCTTTGGAGGATGGGAATAAAAATGATGACCTCCTAATCTCCGGCCCTGTAGGAGCCAAGAGCTCGGGTCCCCACTCCTCAGTGTACTCTCAGAGAAAAGCAGTCAATCCCTCCTGTCTTCCTGGTCTCCAGTCACACTCCAAGCTCACCCAGCCTGTGATCAAGCATTTCTATCTCTGGCTCATGGCCCCATTTGAGTCTTCAAACCCAGCAGATCCCTGCAGTGTGCTCCCGCATCACTCCTCCTGGAGGAGGGAGGAGGAGATCTCCCCAGATATGACACCTGTGGGGTTCCTACTTGAAGAGCAGTGGTCTGATTGTGCCTTGGATCATGGTTTAAGGTAATCCCAAGCTGAAGTCCCACTCCTCATCTCCATCTCCATCTCTGCAGCTAGCTTCCCCCCTCTAATACCTGAGAGCTCTGCCACACTCAGACACCCGTGGGTCCTGAGACCACACTGTTCCAGTGAGGACTCCATACCCTCACTTGGCCTCTGGAGCAATGTCCCTCAGTGGAACAAACTTCTAAATGTTCCAATTTTGTGCTCCACTGCTCTACCACTTGCCAGGAGCCAGCCCCTCCCTGCCGTGGTCTATCTTACCATGTATCACCTCAGATTCACTTCCCTGCACATCTTACCTTCCAGAAAGTGGTCACTTTTCTGTTCCTAGAATTGCTGCTCTTCTTCTCTTCAATCTCCTATTGAGTTTGTAGGTGTTCAGAATGGTTTGATAACTATCTAGCTGAACTCCTGGGACCCAATGATGTTTAGGTCTCCTACTTGTCCACCATTTTGCTTCTTCTTGTGGTCTCTTCTGAATAACAAGTGGCACTGCCTCAACCTACCATCTTATCATGTTGAATAAAGATACTTTTACTAAATTATTATTTCCCAAATGTTTCACACTAGGAGAAAATGGGGAAAGGTGATTTCATTTCCTCCAGGCAAAGTCTTTCCAGTCACAATTAGCCTGAGATAGGTAGTCAGCTTTTTTTCTCTGGTTTTTGTATTATTATAAAAAAATTCAAACAGGAGAATATGATCATGATCATGAACTTTCATTCTATAGGTATAATGATCCATCACCCACTTTCAACAACTATCAACTCATAGCCAATCTTTTTGATTTACAGTTTACCAAGTCCCTTGCTTCCTGTATTATTTTGGAGTAAATCCTATATTCCCAAAGTTGATCTTTTTCATAGGTAAAATACTTAATTTATTGTTTCCATTTAGAAAATGTTATTGGAACTTAATATGCATGTGGAAAAGTACATAGATCATAAAAATATAACTCAATTAATTTTATAGACACAGTGCATTTGTGTAACCAGTATCTAGATGGAGAAACAGAACATTATAACTTCTAACAGCATAGGTTAGCTTTGCCTGTTTTGTTCTTCATAGATGGAAGTGTATAGTATGTTCTCTCTGTGTCTTTTGCTTTTGTACAGCTTTTGGTTAGCGTTAGGTTTGTGACATTCATCCATATCATTTATTCTCATTGCTAGCTAATATGTCATGGCATCCATTATAGTGGTGGTGAACAATTGGATTATTTCCAGTTTTCTTTATATTATGACAGATGTTATTTATCTTGTCAGGTACATAAAAATGCATTTCTGTTAGGTATGTAACGAGGAGTGGAACTGCAAGGCCAGATTCAGCTTTTTATAAATATTGCCAAGTATTTTTCCAAGTTGGTTGTTTTAGTTAGTTTTTTTTTTTTTTTTTAAGGATTCATTCATTTATTTGACAGAGAAATCACAAGTAGGCAGAGAGTCAGGCAAAGAGAGAAGGGAATGCAGGCTCCCCGCCAAGGAGAGAGCCCGACGTGGGGCTCGACCCCAGAACTCTGAGATCATGACCTGAGCTGAAGGCAGAGGCCTAACCCACTGAGCCACCCAGGTGCCCCAGTTTCAGTTTTTAAGTATTTGTTTTGTGGTGTTAGCCTGGGAGGTTCAGAACCCATCTACATGGTCCTGAGGAGCTGAAGGGCCTGTGTGGGAAAGTTCTTAATCCCTAGAAGGGAAGATCTAAGAGGTTTTAGATACCATATCTGTACCTTCTCCCTCTTTAGTAACTTTCTTTGGAGAAAATGTTTAATTCCCTAATTGGGATTATAGAACAGACCAAACTTCAAGGGAGCTTGCTTAACTAAGGTCCTGTGTAGGTGGCCCAGGATCATATACATGCAAACCACAGGATTTAAAAAATGTTATTGGAGGTTAAGAAAATTTATGTAATATAAGTTTGGGATATAACTCTGTAGATCTTCTACTTGGGAATATGTCCCAAGAGACAAATCATACACAAATAGAGACACATGGATATAACAGGAAACTTGGTCTAGATGTGCAATGTGAAGATCTCCCTTTGTCTAAAAGGGTAAATGGGGATGCCTGGGTGGCTCAGTGGATTAAGCCTCTGCCTTCAGCTCAGGTCATGGTCCCAGGGTCCTGGGATCGAGCCCCACATCGGGCTGGCTCTCTGCTCAGCAGGGAGCCTGCTTCCCCCTCTTTCTCTGCCTGCCTCTCTGCCTACTTGTAATCTCTGTCAAGTAAATAAATAAATAAAATCTTTTTAAAAAATTAAAATAAAAGGGTAAATGACCATGGGGTTATGGTGGAAATAGACTTAGTAGAGCTTGAAGGATAGTTGGGACAATGTGAAATCAAATACTCTAGCTTAGATGACTGGATTGGTGGTAGAGCTGTTAACCCTGGCAAGGAATGTGGGAGAAGCAATAGCCATGCTCTTTGGGCTAATGCAACTTTGACTGTAAGAAGTCCTTCATGCAGGTGGGGATAGATTCTTCTTCAACCAATGAAAGAAATCGTATCTGGCTTCTTGAATAGTTTCATGGTGTCACCAACAATCACACTAAATCAACAGTGGCATAAGGAACAGTGAGCTCTAGTCCACTAGGTGGTATTGAAGAGGTATCAAGCCATCCCTCCACTGTGAGTCTGATAATGCAGTGAACTGCCATGAGGTGAATCATTAGTGTCTGTCTCCCCAGCAAACTATAGGCTCTTTGAGGGCAGGCACTTGGTCTTTTCATTGTTGAAAACCCAGGCTAACACTGTGTTAGGCCCAAAGGAGATGCTCAATAAATAGACATTGAATTGAATTGGATTAAAGTCTCTTATAAGGATTAGTCATAGTAGTCTTGGATATCTCAGGAGACTATAATTGAATCAAATGATAGATAAGAGATGCTTCTTGCCCATGGAAGGTTTAAGGTATGTTAGAGGCTTTTGTATGCAGAAAAAAATACTCAGAAATTAATTTGCAAGGCTCCTGGGTCGCTCAGTGGGTTGGGCCTCTGCCTTCGGCTCAGGTCATGGTCTCAGCATCCTGGGATCGAGTCCCGCATCAGGCTTTCTGCTTGGTGGGGAGCCTGCTTCCTCCTCTCTCTCTCTCTGCCTGCCTCACTGCCTACTTGTGATCTCTCTCTGTCGAATGAATAAGTGAAATCTTAAAAAAAAAGAAATTAATTTGGAATAAACAATTTATCATCATTGCACATTATAAATCTAGGGGTTTTAAGTTTTAAATCGAACTTACAAATATATTTTTACCTGTGGTAAAATTTAGCCATCATTTTTAAAGAGATAGCATTAGATTGTTCTATTTGAAAATCTAGTGAGCTAAATCATCTTTCTAAAAGAGTACATCACTCTAATAGGCTGTTTTATAAATTTATGTATTTGGTTTTCTTTTAAAAGATTTTACTTTAATTAAATAACACCTTAAATATATAAATAACTGGTGTGTGTATATAAAAATAAAATTTTCTGAGATATGCTGATATTGCCCAAAATCTCAATGAGGTTTCAACTTAAAACCACAAGTTTAAAACAATTACACATTTCACACTGGAATTATGAGGCTGTCTCCTAAATAGTACAGTCAAATGTCAAAGAGCAATACAAAAATATTCATACCATGATTTTGCTTCTCTGAAACTTTTCTACACTTAGTTTTAAATATTTCCAAAGTTTAAAGAAACACATTGTCAGTTAATGAAGATTATTACTATCTTAGCTAACTAAGCTTGCTCTTTTTACAGTGAAAAAACTATTCTAGAGATTTTGTCCAGACAGGAGACCTAGAACTCCAGAGATATTCTGCACTCCACTGTCAACCTGGAGGTCCTTCTCATAGTCATTATACTTTGGGTTTTGAAAATTGACGGGAGGCTGTCCTCTATCTTGCAGTACCCAGTTCTCCATTGTGAAGAGTCTGCAGCTCCCTACCAACTCTGAACCATGCTAATGAGATGACTGTATTTATTTTGTGGTTTTTTAGCTCTTAAGATATATGTGTGTAGGTTTCTCACTTATTCCTGAAGACTTTTGGACTTGATATAATTTGAAAATACATAAATGTTTTTCTTCTTAACTTTAAAGACTTAGAAGTTGAAACTCCTAGGTGGCTTAGTTAGTTAAGCATCCAACTCTTGATTTCCACTCAGGTCTTGATCTCAGGGACGTGAGATGAGCCCCACACCAGGCTCTGAGCTGGGAATGGAGCCTGCTTGGGATTCTTTCCCTCTCTGCCCCTCTGCCCCTTCTTTCCCTCCCCTCATCCCAGGTTCATGCAGGCGCTCTCTCTCTTAAAAAAAAAAAAAAAAAAAAAAGACTTAGAACTTGACAAAGTCCTAAGATAGGAAAGTGTTTCTCTATTTTACTCTATGGAAATTAAAGACAATATACCCTTCAAGAATATTAAGATCATGCTATGACTTTGATTTGTGGTCCTAACTCATGAAATCATTCTATTGATACATTCCCTCAAAATGAAGAAACAAAGATCCTTACTTATGGATCTTTCCACTTCATAATCAATAGATAGACATTCTGAAAGTCCATAGCAGACTTTGCTAATGGATCACTCCTTTTTCCTCACTTAGCCCAAATGCTATTCGATGTCCTTAAAGTCCTATTGCAGGTGACATTACAGAGTTCTATGAAGTAAGCCTACAGAGGGAATCTCTTTGTCACCCTTGTTGTCATGCTAAAGGAACATTAAACAACTAAGGGTTGGAAGAAATATGTTTTCAAAGGAAAGATGTTCCCCTAAACTTGAGGAGGTATAGTTTAATTGTTAAGACGATGGATTTCTGGGGGCCCTTGTGTGGCTCAGTCGGTTAAATGTCTGACTCTTGATTTCAGCTCAGGTCATGATCTCAGGGTCCTGGGATCAAGTCCTGCATTAGTTCCTTGCTCATTGGGGAGTTTCTCATGCCCTGCATGCCCTCACTCTCTCTCTCTTACAAAACAAAACAAAACAAAAGCCCCATGGATTCTGAGAAACAACTGCTTTCAAATACTTGCTTCACTTCTTATGAGCTTTGGAAAATGTGTAACCTCCTTGTACCTCAGTTTCTTCATCTTAAAATGATGATAATAGTGTTACCCATCTCACAGAGTTTTTTAAGAATTAAATGAGATAATACATGTAAAATATTTAGCAAGATGTCCAGGACACTATAAATTTACTAATAAACAGTGGCAGTGATTGCCCTGAATTTTCTGGGAGACAGCTGAGGGAGGAAACACACCTTCACCCAGGGAGGCAAACTGAGGGCACTGCGGGGCAGCAGCAGCAGTCAGGGCAGCTGAGAAGGACCAGAGTCTTTTCAAACAAAGGACAGGGCAGAAAATAAATCTGAGCCCCAGAATCCCATCTCGGAGGCCCCAGGGCTGCAAATAGCAGCTGCAGCTGCAGGACTGGCCATTACATGTCCACAGTGTGAAAGGGCTCCCGGCGACAAACCCATCTTTTCCATCACACCCAGACACACAGCATCAGCAATCCCTTATAGGAGTAAAGTCTGAATATTAAGTGGCCATTTTTAGTAGAATATAGCCACCTAACTGATAATACGGACTAGAGGAGAAAGAAGGCTTGGCAAATTTTCTCAAGTGATGAGATGTTCTTGTATCTACCATAGGTGATTCTGAATCATTTCACTGCCAGGAATGACCCCTTCCACCTGTAAGACACTTAGCTGGTCCAGACATGGTGCCACGCACTTCACGTGTTAGCTCATTGAAGCCTCCCACATCTCTACAGGGCCGATGTTATTATTGTGCCCATCTAGATCTTGAAAGGGGGCCAGCAAAAGATGGAGGAAACTGAGGCTCAGAGGGCAAATACTTTGTTCAGTATTAGAAGATTCTAAGTACAGGGCCAAGATGTAGATCCAATTCTATCTGGTTCCAGCATCTCATCTGTTTATTACTTCTCTGTGTGGCCTTGAAATGGCAGTGATATCTCGGTCACAAATTATTCCATGTGTATATTTCTTGTTACCTCAAATAGCCCCTTTTGTGATGAGGCAGGGTGCTGCACTTGTTTGTTTTGTATCTCCAAGTTTTCAGCAAATAGTAGAAGATCAGTAGATACTTACTGAGAGATTTGGAACAAAGTTACAAACCAATAGGGGAATGGAAGGAATTGGTCAGATCCCAAGGGCATACTTCAGAGTTACTTTAAAAAAATACTTGCCTCTTGAACCAGATGCATTTTTTTTTTCAACTGCAAATTACTAAGTGTTTGCTGTAAGGCTATAAATATGATTAAGAGAAGAACTTGCCTCAAGAATACTATAGTCTAGACAAAGTAGTACAAGTTCAAATGCCCACCTGGACCAGGAATGTAATACAAATGATTGAAGTGGCTCAAGAAACAACTAGGGTGGCCCTATAAGTTCCACCATATTGTTTCTACATGGACCAGATATTTCCAAGGGAAGTCATAAATTCATATTTTATATGATATTTACGTTTTTTGTTTGAAGTATGTGGGCCAAGCAAAATTCACCTGCAAACTGGATTTAGCTTATAGGTTACCAGGCTGAGATCTCCGGCTTAAGCAATAAGACACATAAATAAGGACAATATGAGGTAAACAAGATTGTAATTACCCTGCAAGGATTGTACATGAAGTATTCGGAGAACTCAAATATAATTTGTAGCTGGAACGTTAGAGAAGACTGGAAGAAGTCACCTTCGAGTTTATCCTTCCAAAATGGGTCAGCTTTGGAGCCACTGTGATGGGTAGGAATGCCGCTTCAGCTGCTGGAAACAGTAGGAATGAAGATCTGCAGATGGGAAATGATGGGTCAAGGTCAGGGAACTCGAGTTCCATTACACTCTACTTTGTTTTTTGTTTTGCTTTGTGTTTAGTTTCTTACTGAAAAAAAAATGTATTTTACACATCATCTAAAGTCACCAAACTTAGGAAAAATTTTGTGTGTTTTCAATAAGCACTGTGAGCACAGAGAAGGAGATATGGAGGCTGGAAATTGTTAGGGTCCATAAATCAATGGAGATTTTTGAGGCAGAGGAACTCTCACTGCTTGTAGTCTACTGCATGGTGTGTGGTAGGACATGAAGCTTAAAAGAACATCTGAGTCTTGGAAGGGGTCCAGCAAAGGCACCAGGACTAATTTGGGAGATGAAGGGTATGTCTTATGAGAGGAGGCTTAGAGAGCTTAACATGCTTCTGCTTTAAAATAAGGCGGGTGAGCAGAGTTCTATTGATAGCCTGCAAGGCTTCCAGCATGAACTTGTACTTGGTGTGAGATGAAATTTAAAGTCACACTAAGGAATGTCAAGAAGGCAGGTTTCTTTCTTTCTCGTTTCAAGAATGAGGAATCCAGGAGCATTTTGTGCAAGAAAGTTTTAAAAAATGGAATAGATTCCCCTTGAGTATTGTGTGTGTGGGGGGGATATCTTCCATTTTATCACCATCTGTTCATTAGTGGGCTAAATTTAAAGACTGGTTATTCATAATATCAATTTATAATGCCACGAGTAGAAAATCACTGTCCTGGTAGTTGTAAGGGCCCGTAGAACAAACTTCATACACACACACATGGAAAGAGAGAGAAATAAAATTCACTTTAGTCATTGCTTTGCAAAACTCTGTTAAAATTTTGCAAATTCACCAAGACTTCACCATCTTTGCCTCTTCTTCCTTCTTGTTTTGCATACAATGAGGCAGTTTATGATTGGGAAAATTGATGGACATGAGGATATCAGTAAGAATTCTGTGGGGTCAGGTTTCACATTTTAAATTACTAGATAACCTGCTTTCTGTTGTATTTTGACTCATCTCATTTTGGATCCTGGACCTGTGCTTTTCACAACTTAGTTAAAACTCAAAACTCTCCATAAAATATGTATGGGAAGAAAATGGAAGGAAATACAACAAATATAACAAATAGGGCATCTAGGTGGCTCAGTGGGTTAAGCCTCTGCCTTTGGCTCAGGTCATGATCTGAGGGTCCTGGGATCGAGCCCTACATCGCGCTCTCTGCTCAGCAGGGATTCTGCTTCTCTCTCTCTCTCTGCCTGCTTCTCTGCCTACTTGTGATCTCTCTCTGTCTCAAATAAATAAATAAAATGTTTTTAAAAAATTAAAAAACCAAATATAACAAATAAACATAACAAATATAAAATATATATAGGAAGAAAATGGAAGGAAATATAACAATATGACAATTATAACATCTCTAATGGATTAAATTTTTAATATCCAAAACACATGGTAGGTTCAGAAGTGGAACTCGGGAATGAGGTCAGAGATGGGTTCTGGGAGTCATTCACACAGTAATAGCTGAGAATGCAAGAGGGGATTAGCTCACCAAGGGAGAGAATGTATATAGGGAGCAGAGGGCCAGCAGCAGAATCTTGGGGAAAGCCCCCTACCCCCAAAACCCAGGCAAAGGGAGAGAGGAAAATCAGGGGAGAGGCAGGGTCTGTTTCCTGCCACTTAGATCTACAGACCCTTTCTTCCTGACCACTGTCTTCTTCTGAAATGGGTCATTTAAACAAAGGCTTAAAGCTTTTTGTTAACATACCTTTTGCTATGAACTGAACTGTGTGCCTCCAAAATTCATATGCTAAGTCCTAAGCCTAAATTGATGGTATTTGGAGATTGGGCCTTTGGGAGGTAACTAGACTTAGATGAGGTCATGAGGATGGGATCCTTGTGATGAGATTAGTGCCCTTATAAGAAGAGACACCAGAGGGGCACCTGGGGTGGCTCAGTCAGTTAAGTGTCCAACCCTTGATTTTGGTTCAGGTCATGATCTCAGGATTGTGAGACGGAACCCCATGTCTGCTCTGTGCTCAGTGGGGAGTCTGAGGATTCTCTCTCCTTCTCTGCCCCTCCCCACTGTAAAATAAATCTTTTTTTAACCTTTTTTTTTTTTTAAGATGTTATTTATTTGTCAGAGAGAGAGAGAGCACAAGCAGGGGGAGCAGCAGATAGAGGGTGAAGCAGGCTCCCCGGTGAGCAAGGAGCCTGATGTGGGATTTGATCCCAGGACCCTGAGATCATGACCTGAGCCGAAGGCAGATGCTTAACCAACTGAGCCACCCAGGTGTCCCTAAAATAAATAAATCTTAAATCTTAATTTTTAAAAAAAGTAGCACCAAAGAGCTTGACCTCTGTGTCTCCCTGCCACATGAAGACACAATGAGAATGCCCCTGTCTGAAGATGGGGAAGAAGGCCAGAACCTAACCATGCTGGCACTCTGATCTAGACTTATAGCCTCCAGACTTGTGAGAAATAAATGTCTGCTGTTTAAGATACCCAATCCATGGTATTTTGTTATGGAAGCCTGAGCAGACTACCACACCTTCAAAGAAAATTTTGGACACTCTTTACAGATTTCCAAAGTGCCTTTTTTTTTTTTAAGTAGGTCTATACCCAGTGTGGAATCCAACAGTGGCCTTGAACTCATGCCCCTGAGATCAAGACCTGAGCTGAGATCAAGAGTCAAACACTTAGAGGCACCTGGGTGGTTCACTCCAGTAAGTGTCTGACTCTTGATTTTGGCTCAGGTCATGATCTCAGGGTTGTGAGACAAGCCCTTTGTTGGACCCCACACTGGGTGTGGAACCTGCTTAAGATTCTTTTTCTCTCCCTCTCCCTCTGCACATGTGTACACACTCTCTCTAAAAAAAAAAGATGCTTAACTAACTAAGCCATCCAGGCACCTCTTTCCAGTTGCTATTTAAAATTTTCTATCATAAGCTTAAATAGTTGCAAAGAATGCCATTTCCAACCTTCTATAAAAGTTGGCATCAAAAATAAAAATAAAATTGTAACCTCACTGTTTTAAATATCTCCATGGAATAAAAATGTCAAAGTGATACTAATAGCTATCATCATATATTCTAAACATATAAATAAGTTCTTTAATCCCTGGAAATTTAACATTATTCCCCTTCTCCCTGAGTAAATATTTCATTCTATAAGATTCTACTCCATTTAACATAATTTCTTGACTTAGGTTTGTTTTGTTTTGTTTTTTAAGATTATTCATTTTGAGAAGGAGAGAGAGAGAGAGAGAGAGAGAGAGTATGAGCAGGAGGGGCAGAAGGAGAGGGAGAGAGAATCTCATGTAGACTCTGTGCTGAGCGCTGAGCACGCAGCTTGATGTGAGACTTGATGGGGGGGTCGATCCATAACCCTGAGAGCCAAAATCAGGAGTCGCATGCTTAACTGATGGCCCCATCCAGGCTCCCTGCCTTAAGTTTTAAAAAAACTTTTATATTTCTCTGCCTCAAAAGTTATATAATTAGAAATTTTTAGAAACCTTTTTTTTCTGTGACCACAGAGCTTTAGAGTGTTAGCAGTGTATTTAGAATTATGTTATTGTTATAAGTATTGTTTATACGCAATTGATTAAAGCAACATAAAAAGTACTACTAGATAAGTGATTATTAAGCACAAAATAATATTTTATTGGAAATAGAATACTTTTTCTCCCAATTAATATATTTATTCATACTTGGATATTATCTATTGTCAGAAAGGAAAGGTCGGCATCAATATCAGAGAGAATATTCCAGCCATAAAAGGTCAAATACTGTATGACCATTTATAAAATAATCACAGGAGGGACACCTGGGTGGCTCAGTTGGTTAAGCGGCTGCCTTCGGCTCAGGTCATGATCCCAGCATACTGGGATCGAGTCCCACATCGGGCTCCTTGCTCGGCAGGGAGCCTGCTTCTCCTTCTGCCTCTGCCTGCCTCTCTGTCTGCCTGTGCTTGCTCTCTCATTCTCTCTAACTAATAAATAAATAAAAAATCTAAAAAAAAAAAAAATCACAGGATAGTTAAATCCACAGAGACAGAAAACATATTGTTGGTTGCCGGGGCTGGGCAGGAGGGTGAATAAGGAGAAATGGCTTAATGGGTTTAAAGAGAAAGCACACCAACCAGTGAAAAATGTATGTTGCATCTATGAATAGATTCAAGTTCATGTGGGAACTTAACATAAAATCTAGGTAACAGGGGCATCTGGGTGGCTCAGTGGGTTAAGCCTCTGCCTTCGGCTCAGGTCATGATCCCAGGGTCCTGAGATCGAGCCCCACATGGGGCTCTCTGCTCAGCGGGGAGCCTGCTTCCTCCTCTCTCTCTCTGCCTGCCTCTCCCCCTACTTGTGATCTCTGTCTGTCAAATAAATAAATAAAAATTTTTAAAAATCTAGTTAACATTTTCAGGTCAGTAGTAAAGTAACAGTGAAATAGTGCTGGCATGAGTCCCTGTTAAGCTGGGGGATGGGAACAAAAACAAGTTTATAGCCCCTAATTCACACAATAATAATATTTTAATATTTAAAAGGACTTGAAGAAAATTTATGAGTCTTTGAATAATCCTGGGTGGAAAGACTTTTTTTTAAAGTAGGACAGGAAATCCAGAAACCATAAAGGAAAAGATGACAGATTTGAATAAATACAAATTTTAAAAATTTGTTCTATCAAAAGACATCATAAAATCAAAAGACAAAAAAGGGGGAAGTTATTTGAAACATACATTGCAGAGTTAATATTGTTAATAAAAACTAAAGTATTTGAAAAAAGCAATTCACAGAAAAAGAAACAGATCACCAATAAACATGAAATATTGCCAACCTTTTGGAAAAATGGAAACTTGGGTAATGAATCATAATTTCTTACACATTGAGTTGACAAGTTTTTGTTTTTTTTAATGATAACATCCATGATGATACGAGAAAAATAGGCAATCTTATATATTGCTGATTGATCTGTTGCACAGGCAACATTTTTTGGGGGAAAATATTCTAGTAAAAATCTATTAAGATTCAAACTATGCATCTGAGCCAGCAAGCTCACTGTTAAGAATTTATCCTACTAATTAGAAAGTATCAATATATAAGGTTATAGTCTATAATGTTTGCTACAGTACTAATTGTGGTGGTGAAACACTGGAAACAATATAAATGTCTACCAAAAGGGAAGTTAATTGAAAAAATAAGGCACATTACAGCAAACCCATACCATGAATGATTATTCAGCAATGAAAAAGATTGAGTTAGGGGTGCCTGGATTACTCAGTGGGTTAGGCCTCTGTCTTTGGCTCAGGTCATGATCTCAGGGTCCTGGGGTCAAGCCCCGCATGGGGCTCTCTGCTCAGCAGGGAGCCTGCTTCCCCATCTCTCTCTGCCTGCCTCTCTGCCTACTTGTGATCGCTGTCTGTCAAATAAATAAATAAAATCTTAAAAAAAAAGATTGAGTTAGGTATATGTACATATACACACATATGTATATATGTATGCATGCACACACACATATATACATATACACGCATATGTATATATATGTATGCATGCACACACACATACTAGCATGAAGTGACAGGTTAAGTGAAAAAAGCAAGTTGAAGAGTAATGTAAATAAAAAAATAGATGAATAACTCCCCATATATGAATATATAAGTTTGTCCTTTTATACATAAGGAAATTTAGACCTTAATTCACATCATAGAGTGAGAACAAGGTTAGGAAGAGGATGAGGCTTATATTTATACTTCTCTGTATTCTTTGGTTGGGGCAGGGAACATTGCTTTTGTTTTAGAAGCTGTGGCAGAGATTGATACTTGCAGGTCCAACACCCATTCTCTTTACTCTCTTTAGCAATAAAAGTCTATTGCCACTGAGAACAAAAAAACCACACTTCCCAAATTCTTTTGTAGCCAAATGCAATATATAATCAATTTCTAGCCAACAGAATGTATTAGTTGTTTTGTGTAGAGCTTTGAAAAAGTTCTCTTAAAAATGGAGAAAATGGGTCCTTTTTCCTTTTTTGCTGCTGCCTGGAATGTGGACGTAATGGGAAGAGCACTAGCAGCCAATCTAGGCCATGAAGTTACTGGAGCATGGTGGAGCAGGAAGAAGCAGCTTGGAGTTCTGAGGACACTGCAGAACCACTCTAATGACCCTAATCTAGTTACTTTTGGATTTGCTTTATGTGAGCAAGAAATAGCGTTATCTTGGTTTAACTGTTGTTGTTTTAGGGCTATATTCACCCAAATATAACCCTAAATAATAAAAAAGAAAAAACCCGAAAAAGCATTTAATAAAATTTAATAAAATGCTTTTTCTTTAATAAAAGAAAAAAAGAGCCTTGTTGACCATTTTCCCCGCTTCCTGAGAGTGATGTTGGATTGAAGTCTGTAACCTACTAGATGGATATATACGATCTGAAACAAGGATTATGTGTTCCTAAAACAATACAGTTCTAGAAAAATTACATATATCTACTTACTATTCTAATTTAAATCTTACTTGAACCATCCTTGTACACTTCACAACCATTTGTCCTAGAATTTGTCCATACTTCCATTCCTCCAGTAAGTTCTTGTCTTTTTATAATCAAGTCCTATATCACTAAAATTTTTACAGGTCATAAAATATTTTCTCCATGGGTTGCAATATACCCTGGCATTTGTTCACTTCAGTAAAATGATCAGTGCATTAAAGACCCAATGGAGTGTCTGCAGAAGCCAATGATGGCATGGCACCTCTTTTGTGGCATGTGTGAAATCCGTCCATCACTATAGACATTCTTCTGCAACATGACACTTTGTCCTTATGTCCATTTCATATGTGGTGCAGCGTGCTGGGAAGGTTGGGGGTAAAAAGATTCTTTTTTAGGGACCACTCATAAAGAATCATGATGTTAAACCTAGAAGGGGCCTCAGAGGTCATTTTTTTTCAACCCCTCATTTTACACAGAAGAAAGCTGAGGCCTAGAAAGGCCACCCCTTTCTGAGACTAACTCAGCTGGTTAATGGTAGGTTGAAAAATAGAACCCAAGGATCTGACTTCAGATTCTAGCCTCTTTAATTGGTCTCATCTGTGAATAGATACTCTCATGTAGACTCAGGAAAAAAAGTTACTGTTTCTTTCAAGGCACTTCTAACTTTATATTACAGAATCTTCTGTTTTCTGGCTGACATTTAGCTATTTCACATCTAAGAGCACAAGAATATCTTAAAAAGCAGAACAATGTGGCCAGTCTCGTTATGTGGTTGAAAAAGTCTTTCTTTGTAGAAGATGTTCACTGACCTTCTTAACTGGCTTTCCTCCCCCTCCCCACCACATAGCTTAAGCATGATGCCATTGAGTTCTAAGTTGAGTTTCCATCCTTATATGAAAAGTTAGCTTGGCACAGAGCTTGGTAGAGCTAAGTCTGACCAGCTGTGCTCTTAGCCACAAGGGAAATTAAACGAGACAGTGTGGCTGGTTCAGCACAAATCAATCAAAGTCCCTTGAAAATAATCTCAAAGACACATACCAATAAAGATACCTGAACAGTCGTCTTGTCACGTAAACTAATTTTAGTCCTGGTCTTTGAGGTGCCATGTATGAGACAAAGAAAGCAAGGTGTATTTTTTAGTTTGACCACATGATAGTTCATATTTCTTCATCAGTTCCATGAGAGTTTTGGAAGAAAGTGGCCAAATCTGACACAGTCTGCCAATATGTGAGTTTACATTTGTGTGTCTGCTTGCCATCCTGAAGCAAGACAATGGCTACTGGTCTGACTATCTTTCCTCACAGCCCAAATATTTTTAAGTGTACAATTCCTTGGCTTTTAATATAGCCACACAGTTGTACAACCATCACCACTACCAGATTCTAGAACACATTTTCATCATCCCTCAAAGAAATTCCATGTCTATCAGCAGCGACTTCCAATTCCAGCTCCCTTTGGCCCCTGACAACCACAAACTGACTTTCTGACTCTATGGATTTGCCTAACATAGACATTTCATATCGGTGGAATTGTACACTGTGGTCTTTTGCACCTGGCTTCTCTCACTTAACATATCACTCTCAAGCTTCATGCATGTTGTAACTTCTGTCGTTACTTCATTCTTTTATATGCCCTGTAATTTTTTTAAAGGACATTTCTTTTAAAAAAAAATTATTTTTATTAACACATAATGCATTATTTGCCCTGGAGTACAGGTCTGTGAATTATCAGGCTTACATATTTCATAGCACTCCCCATAGCACATACCCTCCCCAATGTCCATAATCCAGCCACCCTATCCCTACCCCCTTCCTCCCCAGCAACCCTCAGTTTTTTTGTGAGATTAAGAGTCTCGTATGGTTTGTCTCTCTCCTGAACCCAGCTTGTTTCATTTTTTTTAAAGGGCATTTCTTGAAAAAAGTAAATGCTACTTATTCAACAGAAACACTTGCTATTCTTCAGAAAGAAAATGAGACAGGATCATCAGTATAGAAATTTAGCTTTAGATGGGGAGCCTGGGTGGCTCGGTTGGTTAAGTGTCTAAGTATCTGACTTCAGCTCAGGTCATGATCTCAGGATCTGGGATCGAGCCCCAAGTGGGACTCTCTGTTCACCGGCAATTCTGCTTCTCCCTCAGCTTCTCTCCCTGGTTATGAGCTCTCTTTTTCTAATAAATTAAATAAAATATTTAAAAAAAGAAATTTGGCTTGACAAATTAATGTTAACATGTTAATAAAAATGGGAAAGAAAATTAAAACCAGGGCGCCTGGTTCAGTTGGTTCAGTTGGTTAAGCGTCTGCCTTCAGCTCACATCATGATCCCAGGGTCCTGGGATCTATCCCTGCATCAG
>ML102045.1:24808-65874 GCA_003697995.1 Taxidea taxus jeffersonii | reverse complement strand
GGGGTGTGGACCGATTCCTATTGATTTTGAGGGGTGTTCTCTGCACCTCCTGGATTTTGATGCTTGTTCCCCTTGCTATATTAGGGAAATTCTCTACAATAATCCTCTCCAGTATACCTTCTGCTCCTATTTCTCTTTCTTCTTCTTCTGGAATCCCAATTATTCTAATGTTGTTTCGTCTTATGGTATCACTTATCTCTCGAATTCTCCCCTCATGGTCCAGTAGTTGTTTGTCTCTCTTTTGCTCAGCTTCTTTATTCTCCGTCATTTGGTATTCTATATCACTAATTCTTTCTTCTGCCTCATTTATCCTAGCAGTAAGAGCCTCCATTTTTTATTGCACCTCATTAATAGCTTTTTTTATTTCAACTTGATTAGATTTTAGTTCTTTTATTTCTCCAGAAAGGGCTTTTATTTCTCCTGACAGGGTTTCTCTGATATCTTCCATGCCTTTTTCGAGACTGGCTAGAACCTTGAGAATCGTCGTCCTGAATTCCAGATCTGACATATTACCAATGTCTGTATTCATTGGTCCCTAGCCTTCAGTCCTGCCTCCTGTTCTTTTTTTTGTGGTGAGTTTTTCCGCCTTGTCATTTTGTCCAGATAAGAATCCGCTGTTCTCCTTGTTAAGTGAACTTGGTCTTGGCTGGATTTCTTTGATCTTCTGGGGGAGGGGCCTGTTGTAGTGATTCTCAAGTGTCTCTGCCCCAGGCGGAATTGCACCGCCCTTCCCAGGGGCCGGGCTATGTAATCCTCTCAGGTTCGCTTTCGGGAGCCTTTGTTCCCTGAACGCTTTCCGTAGAGTTCCGGAGGACAGGAATGACAATGGCGGCCTCCCAATCTCCGGTTCAGAGGAGCCGAGAGCTAGGGGCCCCAGTCTTCAGTGTGCCTTCACAGAAAAGCGTTTAATCCCTCTGGTCTCCCCAGCCCACGTTTGCGCCCGGAGACCGCGCTCAGAGAAAATCGTGCGTCACCAGTCCCGTCTCACTGGCTTCTGGGAGTGCTCCGAGCTCACCCAGCCTGTGACCAAGCGTCTCTGTCTCTGGCAGAGTCCCACCTGGAGTCTCCGGACCCTGTAGATCCCTGAGCTCTCCCGGGTCGGAGTCTCCCCGGATCTTGTGGGGACCCCTCGCACAGAGCACCGTCCCGTGTCACAGAGCACCGGCCCATGTCACAGACCACGGCTCTAGGAAACCTCGGCTCTGTCTCCGCAGCCGGCTTCCCTGCTGTAACACCTGTGAGCTCTGCGACACTCAGATACCCCCGATCCTTCTGTGACCCTGTGGGACCTGAGTCCACGCTGTCCCCGCGAGGTCTTCACCCCAGTTTAGCCTCTGGAGTGATGCCCCTCCCTGGAGCAGACTTTTAAAGGTCCTGATTTTGTGCTTCGTTGTTCCGCTGCTTGCCGGGAGCCGGCCCCTCCCCCTGGGGTCTATCTTCCCGTCGCGTTGGATTCACTTCTCCGCTGGTCCTACCTTATAGAAAGTGGTCGATTTTCTGTTTCTAGAATTGTTGTTTTTCTTCTCTTCAATCTCCTGTTGGATTCGTAGGTGTTCGGAATGGTTTGATAGGCTATCTAGCTGATCTCCTGCTGGCTGATGTCGTCTCAGCCTGCTACTTCTCCGCCATCTTGACTCCCCCCCTCCTTCAGTGCTTTGCTCTTATAAATTATACTGTAATGAATAGCCTTGTAGGTATATCTTTGTTCTCATGCATGACAGATTCTCTAGGGTGGAAATCTTGAGGTGAAATGGCTGGGACTTCTCGCATTTCCCCCTTCCTTTCTACTGGTTATTATTGAATTGCTCTCCTAAAAGTTGTCAGTTTATAATCTCCCAATATATAAGTTTTCATAGAGTAGAGGAAGAGATTCATGGACATACGCATGACAAAGATTAATTGATAGTACATGAAAAAAACAACCCCAAAAAACCATGGATAGAAACAGGCAGTTCACAGAAAAGGAACTCAAATGGCTCAAGTCCGTTTATAATCAGGGCAATAGAAATATAAAATGTGCTCATTCATGATTTGTCTTAGCTATGCAGAAGCTTTTCAGACAGGTTAACATTGTTATTGTGTGAGAAAAAGAAGGTGTTAGCTTATGGGGGAATCTTTGAATAGGACTACAACTAGCTCAGAGAGTACCTTTGAGTGAATTAGAAGGAGACATACAAAAAAGTCTTTTCCCGAAAGTTGAGGGCATGGTAAACAGCATAAGCTGGATTTCAGATTCACTTGTAACAGGCCGTTTTGTGCAAGGCACAATCTGTGCAGTATACACAATTCCCTGCCCTGAAGCCTGTCTATTGAGCCCTGGCTTTCCACAAAGAACACTAAAAATTGCTGCTGCATGGATGGTGTCACTGAAAGGCTTTAGGCAGGGGAGTGATACTGTAGATGATTCCAGGGGAGTGATACTGTAGATGATTCCATGTGGTTATAAGAGTATTTTGCCTTTGTAGACAGTGTTACAATATTTCAAAGTACATTCCTAAGTGTACTCATTTCATCAGCACTAAAATTCTGAATGGTTTAAAGGGTACCTCTTTTATCTACTTTCACATTAGATAAAAGAGCTGAGGTTAAAAATTTATCCTTATTTATACTCTACTGTAGTTTCCAAAAGATTATGCAGGATTAAGTGAGTTATATCAAAGTCTCATAGTAGATAACAGAGTCTCATAGCTATTAGAGTTCTGTTTCTTTCTATTTCTATTGGTGTTTTTAAAATCTTTTTTTATTGAACTATAGTTAATACACAGTATTAAGTTTCAGGGGTACAACATAGTGATTCAAGAGTTGTATACATTACAAAATGTTCCAAATAAGTGTAGTTACAATGTGTCACCATACAAAGTAATTATAATTAACTATATTCTCTGTGTTGTACTTTTCATTTATTTTGTACTTTTTATTTATTTTATTACTGGAAGTTTGTACCTCTTAATCCCTTCACCTATTTCACCCATCCCCCCACCCCCCTCTTCCTGGCAACCATCAGTTTGATCTCTATTTTTAAGTCTATTTCTGGGTTTATGTTTGTTGTTTTGTTTTTTAGATTCCACATTTAAGTGAAATCATGGTATTTAAGTTTTTCTGGCTTATTTCACTTACCTTAATATCTTCTAGGTTCACCCATATTATGAATACCAAGATTTTATTCTTTTTTATGGCTGAGTAATGTTCCATCATATATAATACATGTATATGTATTATACACACACACACACACTCCCCACATCATTATCCATTTATCTATTGGTGGACACTTGGGTAGCCTCCATATCTTGGGTGTTATAAATAATGCTGTATTAAACATAGGGGTGCATATATCTTTTTGAATTAGTATTTTCATTTTCTTTGGGTAATTACCCAGTAGTGGAATTATTGAATCATATGTATTTTTATTTTTAGTTTTTTGAGGAACCTCCGTACTGTCTTCCATACTAGCTACACCAATTTACATTCCTACGGGCGGTGCACAAGGATTCCCTTTTCCCCACATCCTTGCCAACATGTTGTTTCTTGTCTTAAATCTTTTTTTTTTTTAAGATCTTATTTATTTGACAGAGGGAGATTACAAATAGGCAGAGAGGCAGGCAGAGAGAGAGAGAGAGAGAGAGGAGGAAGCAGGCTCCCTGCTAAGGACCCTGCTTCCCAGGGTCCTGGACCCTGGGAAGGATCCCAGGACCCTGGAATCATGACCTGAGCTGAAGGCAGAGGCTTTAACCTACTGAGCCACCCAGGCGCCCCTTGTCTTAAATGTTTTATTGTAATATGAAAACCCATACAGAAAACCACACAATAAAAATGTATAGATTGAGTTATATGGTAAACATCTTGAAGCCTAGTAACCACCATCAAGTCAAGAAATAGAACTTTTCCGGTCATCCCCAAACCCCTTCCATGTGCTTTGTTCCAAGCATAAGCCTTTGTTTCCCTTAAAGTAGCTCTCTTTTCCTTAAAGTAGCTGTTAGTCATACTTTTATAGTAAAAATTTCCACGTGTTTCTTTGTAATTTAGTTGTGCCTTTTTTTAAAAGATTTTATTTATTTGAGGGGTGCCTGGGTGGCTCAGTTGGTTAAGTGTCTGCCTTCCACTCAGGTCATGATCCCAGGGTCCTGGGGTTGAGTCCTGTATCGGGCTTCTTGCTTGGAGTGGCAGGGAGCCTGTTTCTCCCTCTACCCTCTAACTCTCCCCCCTGCTCATGTAGTCTGTCACTCTCTCATGCTGTCTCTCAAATAAATAAGATCTTAAAAAAAAAAGATTTATTTATTTGAGAGAGAGAGAAAGAGAGAACACAAGCAGGGGGTAGTGGAGAGAGAGAGAAGCAGACTCCCTGCTGAGCAGGGAGCCTGACATTGGGCTCAGTCCCAGGACCCTGGGATCATGATCTGAGCCAAAGGCAGACACTTAACTGACTAAGCCACCTAGGCGCCCTGGTGTGCCTTTTTTTGTTAAGTAAGGCTTATTGATGTTAAAGTTATATATAGTAAAAATCACTTATTTTAGGGATATAGACAGGTGAGTTTTTCATGAATCTATATAGTCATGTAACTGATACACAGTTCCCCCAAAACCAACCTCATGCTCCTCTGTCATCAATTCCTGTAGTTTTGTCTTTTCCAGAGTGTCATAGCAATAGAATCATAGCCTTCATGTCATGCTTCTACCCCTTACCATGATGCTTCGGAGAGTTTTCCGTGTTGTTGCATAGATCATGCCCTTCTTTATTGCTGACTAGTAGTCCATCATGTGCATTTGCCACAGTTTGTTTAACCAGTCACCACTGGTTGGATGTTTGGATTTTTTCTGATTTTTGGCTTTTATGGATGAAAGCTATAAACATTCATTTTAGGTCTTTGTGTAAACAAGTGCCTTCAGTTCTCCTGTGTGAATATTTAGACACTGAATAGCTAACTAATTCATATGATAAATGTATTTTTAACTTTATAAGAAACTGCCATGCTATTTTCCAAAGCTGCTTTGCTATTTTCTGTACCCACCAGCAAAGTACAGAAGTTCTGATTGCTCCACAGCTCAGCAACATTTTAAATGATCAATTTATTTAATTTCAGTCATTCAGTTAAATATGTAGGGATATCTCATTGTGGCTTTAAATTTGTATTTCCCTAATGACTAATGATGTTGAACAACTTTTCATGTATCTGTTTGCCACCTCTACCTCTTCTTTGGTCAAATATCAGTTCAGATCTATTATTTATATTTTAAAGATTATGTGGTGTTCTTAATAAATTGTAAGAGTTCTTTATGTGTTCTAGATACAATTCCTTTATCAAATGTTCTTTTAAAAATATTTTCTTCCAGTCTGTGACTTGTCTTAATTTCTTTGGAAGAATAGGTTTTAATTTTGGTTGATTTTTAATTTATCATTTTTTCTTTTACAGTTTGTAGTTTTTGTGTTCTGTGTAAGAACTCTGTGCTTCTGAGTGCTTAACCCACAGTCATAAAATTTGCTCCTACATTATCTTTTCAAAGGTTTGCAGTTCTAGTTTTTCCTTTAGGTCTGTGATTAATTTGAGTTGAATTTTGTATATGGTGTAAGGGGGTCAAGGTTCTTTTAACTTTTTTTCTTTTTGCAAATGCATGTCCAGTTGTTCCAGCATAATTTAATTGCTGCAGCACCTCACTTGACTATTCGTGTACGTCTATTTCTGGACTCTCTAGTCTATCTCTTGATTTGTGTGTCTGTCCTTTTGTCAGTGTCATACTGTCTTGATTACTATAACGTTGTAGGGAGACTTGAAATCAGGTAGTGTAAGTCCTCCAACTTTGTTCTTTTTCAAAGTTTTTTTTTGGGAGGCTATACTATGTCCTTTTATTTTCCATATAAAATTTAAAATAAGCTTTATCTCTACAGATAATTTTTAGAGTTATTTGTGTCTCAAGAATTTTGCCCTTTAAAATTTTTTTAATCTCCCTTTAAAATTTTTTTAATCTCCATTAATCTGCAGTAGAGATTGGCAAACCTTTTCTGTAAAGCTCTGAATAGCTAAGATTTTTGGTGTTGTAGGCTATTTTGTCTCTGTCATAACTCAGCTCTGCCATGTTAGTGTGAAAGCAGCCATAGTACAGAAACACATGGGTGTGGCTGTGTTCCTAATACTTTATTTATAAAAGATAGAGGTCAATTCAGATTTGACTCACAGACCAGTAGTCTCTAACCCCTGTTGTATGGCTTCTGCCTCTATCCCTTTCTTTTCCTTACAATTTTCCTGTTAAAGAACCTGGGCCATGTGACCTGCATACTCTCCCATACTCTGGGTCTGCCAGCTGCTCATTCACGGTGCACTGCAACATGTTTCTCTGTCCTCTGCCTTTTCTGCAAATTGGCAGCTGAAACCAGAGGGTTGGTAGATTTAATTTGATCACAGTAGTAAGACCATCATATAGCTGGTGGTCTCTTCTTTGCTCAGTAGGCATATAATGTCTCTTTGTAATCTTGGTAACTATTGATTCTTAGTGCCTAGCATTTCCTGGTGATTTAACCTTTGTTACCACTATTGTTCTGCCTCATGATTCCAGTTCACCTCCCTTGGACTGCAGCATAGATGCACAGTATTAGTATTACAGGCTTTGGTCATATATTGTTCCCAGAACCTCTTGGTACTGACTTCCCCCTTTGACTCTCACTCAGGAAAGCATGGTGGAATGTGAGTGGATGAGAATGATAATATATTATAGGGAATGCTAATTTTATATTAAAACATAGCCTGCCAACTTTGGTACTTCATTGTTAGAAAGAAATTACTTGTCACACACTGCACAATCTACCTGAACATACCAGTAGTAAATCTGTTCTGTGCTGCTTAATATATGGGGTGTGTGTGTGTGTTTTAATGCTCTGTATCCTTCAAAAACATTAAATAACATTTTTATTACTAGGGAATCAGGGTAGTATACAAAGCATCAGAGCCAGAGAAATTGGTAATTTGCTGGGAGTGAAAGCTCATGTTATTTACAAAAGACATACAGCATGTAAGGTATAATAGCTGTCTCCTTTATTCAAGTCCTGAATTTTGGAGTCTGTTGTTTGTAAAACTGGACTAAACTCTATCCTTTGCGTAGGTAACTACCACTTAGCTATTAAAATATTGCCCCAGTATGACAATAAATAATCTCCTTGTGTCTCTCAAAGTCACTTCAGTAGCTATCTTGCTGTTTGACTGCTGACTGGCCGAGTAGCATATATATTCACATGGTTTACTTTTTCCATTATTTATTTTATGGTGTATATATATTTGCTGACTCCTTCTAGTCAGCATGTAATGATTTATCTGTATAAATTTCTAAGAATGCCTAAAACAGTTTTTGTATCCATTTCCTACGTGTTTTTCCAAGCTTTGGACCTGATTTAATTTACATAGTTTCTGGCAAAAGTGCAGGGTGAATATGTATTTGAATGGAAGTGAGTGAATGCATTACTTTGAGCAAAAGGACGCTTTGGGACTGGTGATATCTGGAAAGCAGTTATACATAATATATGTTCATAGTTAAAACACTTTAACATATATTTCAAGTCTCAGAAGATCTTGCCCATTGTGAAATTATTGATTTAATACTAATTGCTGATCTTCAGTGGGAGAATAGAATTGGTAAAGAGCCCATATATAACTATCTAGTAGGAAAGTTATGCTGATGGAGTAGGAGGTTGTTTGTGTTTCTTGAAGGAAAGGACGCATCTCCTTTTTCTCTCATCTAAAAATACTTCTGAAAGCTAATGTAAAATGATTTTTAGCTTACATTTTAAAATACTATATTAAGTTATATTTGGATGGTATATGCATATGGAAAGGACTCTAGATTATTTCTTGAGTGAATCTAGGAATCCATGTAGCAAGTTTGGTAAATGACTGTAAATGTTATGAGTACAGTTTCCCTAGACACAGCAATGGTATAAAAGCATATTTTTTTTTAAAGATTTTATTTATTCATTTGATAGACAGAGATCACAAGTAGGCAGAGAGGCAGAGAGACAGAGGAGAAAGCAGGCTGTCTGCAGAGCAGAGAGCCTGATGCGGGGCTCAATCCCACGACCCTGGGATCGAGTCCCACATTGGGCTCTCTGCTCTGCAGGGAGCCTGCTTCTCCCCTCCCTTTTCTGCCTACCTCTCTGCTTACTTGTGTGATCTCTGTCTGTCAAATAAATAAATAAGATCTTTAAAAAAAAAAGCATATTAATAAATTCATTGAGGTCAAAGAGATCTGATGAATTTAAAGATGAGACAACCAGAGGAATCCTAATGAAAGCCAGAGGATTTTTTCAGTGCTAGGGTAGCAAATGAAGTCAAATTTATGTTCAGATAGTTTGATTAGCTTTTTTTTGGTCATTGATATTTGTTGAATGTCCCTAAATGGGAGAAGCATATTATAACAAAATTAGGATAGGTTTCTGTAATAGTAGTATAGGTAGTTTTAAATAGGAAAATAACTTAAGTAACTCACACAAGGACAAATAGCAAATTATGAAGAAAAATTTTTTTCTGTGTGTGTGTGTTTTTAAGTAACCTCTGTGTCCAGTATGGGGCTTGAACTCAAAACCCTGACATCAAGAGTCACATACTCTACTGCCTGAGGCAGCCAGGCACCTCGGTTTTTCTGTTTTTTTAGCTATGAGGTTTTTTCCTCCAGATAGAGCCCATGTCATCTCTCAATTTCACTGTCAATTTAGTTTCTTCAGTAATACATGAAAGATGTGCTGAAAATTAAAACCACAGTTGCTATGTTTTAAGTTTATCTGTGTTTATAGATGTTATAAGTTTCAAAGAAAAGTGAGTGAAGTGTTTTGTGCAATTATGAAATCCATGGACAGTTAAGATACTGTTTTTTGAGGCGATCTAAAAATCTCTTGTGTTACAAAGGATCATAATCTCTTGCTTAGTAATAGGAATGAATCTTTCATCCTTTTGAGACCTAGCTAAATTATAAACAGTCCTCTCCTCTTGGTGCCAGAAGATAGTGGCTAGCTTGTGTGAGGATGGAACCTCTCCAGCAGCTGTTTTATCCCCCCCCCCACAAATTAGTAGCATTTATTTTGATTTATGGTGATTGATAACCTCTCTAAAATGGGTATCCTCAGCCTTTTTATCTGAGAGGAAATTTTTCTGAATGTTCTCTTTCTTAGCATCTTCCAATCTGAATATTACTCTAGAAACTTAGAAAAAGCCTTCAATATTCTGTATACCAAGTTGGTCACCTGCTAGTTCAGCAGCCATAAGGATAACAGTCTAAGAACTTCAGTCATTTGGTTTCATGATCCTACAGTTAAGGCTACTTATGTGGTAAGAGAAGTGAAAACAGTTCATTACACATAGAAATGAGTGTCAGAGCCAAAGCTAGGATTCCTAATCTGTGATTTTTTTTTTTAATTTAAATTTTTTAGTGAAGCCTGCTTTTCCTTCTGCCTGCTCTTCCCCCTGTTTGTGCTCTCACTCTCTCTCTCTAACAAATAAATAAAATCTTAAAAAAAAAAAAAAAAGAGTCACTTATGGCTCTTCTCTCCTTTTTTCTTTTCTCTCTTCATGTATGTTCCCCTGTTTTCTTTCTTAAATTCCACATGAGTCTAATTTTCAAAATCTGATGCCCAGCTTATTAAGCCATATTAACCTGTCTCCCACACCATTGTTTTCAAAAGAATATACTTTCCCTTCTTCCTACATCAAATCAAAAACCCTGCAGTTCTTTTTTTCTTTGTCAGAATTAATGTAGCTTTTAAATATTCTGTTTAAAAGCTATTAATAGTAATTTTCCCTTTTTAAAGAACATGATTACTTTTAAAATAATTAGCTGTTCGTGTGTTATCACAGCAGTAACCCAGATAATAAAAATGGACTAATTGTTTATCTTTAAATGTTATATCAGTGTTCTTATAGGGAAAAGAAAAAGACCCCATATTTTAAAACACCGAGGTGTGTAGGGAAAATTAAACTTTTATTTATTGTTCTTACACCAAAATAAAATGCCTTCCAGGAAAAATGTTAAAAATGTATATAATTATACTTTTAATTTAAGCATTAAATATAATGAATATAAATATGATTATAGACTATCTAGAGGCAAAGCAGAAGCATGTTTTAGTTTTAGAGGTAGATAAAAAGGCAAATTGCAGACTGCTCCAGTATTTTCTAGGTTTCCTATTCATTTATTGGGTGCCTATTGTGTACTGGACTTAAAGGGTACAAAGCATCACAGTTCTTGCCCCCATGATGCTCACAGTGTAGAGCTGAGACAGGCATTTATGTCCGGTGTGGTAAATGGAGCAAGAGGTAGGTACAGGGCACTGAGGAAGACTGCAGAGGGGAAGATCCCACCTCGGCTGGTAGCATGGGAGGCAGGGAAGACTGAAAAAGCTTCCTACAGGACAAGTTGCTTGAAATATCTGTAGGTATTCCATATGGAATGGGGATGGCAATGGATGTTCCGGACAGAAGTAGTATCAAGAGCAAGGTATTGAGGACTGAGAGAGCCTGAAAACTGCAAACTTGTTCATTATGTCTGGGTATTAGTAATAGCAAGGGGAGTACCTACGTGCAGCTGATAAGAAAGCCCTAGAACAGGGTGTGAGTGTGTGCTGCGATCATGTGTGCGTGCATGCATGAGAAAGAGAGAGAGAGGGGCGCCTGGTTGGCTCAGTCATTGAGTGTCTGCCTTCGGCTCAGGTCATGATCCCAGGGTCCTGGGATCGAGCCCCGCGTCGGGCTCCCTGCTCGGGGGGGAAGCCTGCTTCTGACTTTCCCACTCCTCCTGCCTGTGTTCCCTCTCTCACGGTGTCTCTCCCTGTCAAATGAATAAAATCTTTAAAAAAAAAAAAAAGAAAGAAAGAAAGAGAGAGATGGGAACGGGAGAATGAGGAAGAAGAGAGGGAAGGAGAGACAGACATAGAATATGAGGAAAGTAACTACTGTCCCCATAGGCAGTAGTAGATGAGGAGAAGCAGAATGGATTAAGGAATTAAAAGATAAGAGAAAGAGGAAAAGTTTTGCTGCTTGGATGTCTTTGAGGGACACAGGCATATCCTGAAACAAAGGTGGGGAAATTATGTGAATGAGAATAGTAGGAATCATAATGCTTGTGTCTGTTTTCTCTAAAGACTCCGAATTAAAATACACACATCTGAGAATCTAGGAAATGATGAGCTATTAGTGCAAGAGCATAACTTCGGGATTTGAGGGGGTTAAGCCACTCTCCAGCACTTGCCATTTATTTGTCTGCTTCTTTTGCTGAACATTTTCAGGTTTCTAGCTTCTAAATGTTAAAAGTTCGCTAGGACACAGATCTCTGAGCTTTTTTTCTGTTCTTTATACTCCCTAGACAGCCTCATCTCGTTTCATGGTTTTAAATATCATCGATACATTGAGGGCCCCCAAATTTTTGTCTCTACCTCAGTCTCTCCTTGAACCTAAGACTCCTATTTGACTGCCTATTTGACCTCTCCACTGGAATCTAAAAGGTATCTCTAACATGTCCAAAAAGAACTCTCGATTTGCACCCTAAACTGGTCCTTCTGCAGTTTCCCCCATGTCCATCAAGCCAAAACCCTTGGATTCATTGTCTATATAGACAGACTTTATTTTTAAGAATAATTTTGGATTTACAGAACAATTGAGCAGATGGTACAAAGATTTCCCATAAAAGCCCTAGCCCAACACTGTTTTTCGTGTTGATTATTGTTATTATTAACATCTTGAATTAGTGTGGTACATTTGTTATAATTAATGAACCAGTATTGATACATTATTTTAACTAAAGTCTATAGTTTACATTAGGGTTCGTTCTTTATTGTACAGTTCTATTGATTTTGACAGGTTCATAGTGTCATGTATCCGCCATGACATACAGAATAGTTTCACTACCCTAAAAAGCCCCTATGCTCCATGTATTCATCCCTTTGCCCCTACCCTGAACCCCCAGCAGCCCCTAACTTTTAACTTTTTATATAGTTTTGCCTTTTCCAGAATGTTGTATAGTTGGCGTTGTACATTATATAGCCTTGGCTTCTCCCACTTAGCAATGTGTATCCTCATCACGGTGCATTGTTAGTTTTTTGAGTTTTAGCTCTGCTAATAGGTACGTAAGCAGTATCTCATTTTTTAAAATTTGCTGTTTCCTAATGACATATGATGTTGAGCATCTTTTCATATGTTTATGTGCCATCTGTATATCTTCTTCAGTGAGGTGACTGTTCAGATCTTTTACCCAATTTTTATTTGTGCTTTTTTTTTCTTTTTGTTGTGTTTTAAGGGTTTAAATATTGTGGATACAAGTCCTTTTATCAAATATGTGTTTTGCAAATATTTTCTCCCTCTCTGTGGCTTGTCTTTTTATTCTCTCTCTTTTTTTTTTTTTTTTTTATTTATCGGAGAGAGCGGGAGCGAGCACAGGCAGACAGAGTGGCAGGCAGAGTCAGAGGGAGAAGCAGGCTCCCTGCTGAGCAAGGAGCCCATTGTGGGACTCGATCCCAGGACGCTGGGATCATGACCTGAGCCGAAGGCAGCCACTTAACCAACTGAGCCACCCAGGCGTCCCTCTTTTTATTCTCTTAATAATATCTTTTGCAGAACAGAAATTTTTAATTTTAATGGAGTCCAACTAAATAATTTTTTCTTTTGTGGATAACACTTTTGGTGTTGTATCTAAAAACTCCAGGGGGCACCTGGGTGGCTTAGTCATTAAGTGTCCGCCTTATGCTCAGGTCATGATCCTAGGGTCCTGGGATCGAGCCCTGCATCGGGCTCCCTGCTCTACGGGAAGCCTGCTTCTCCCTCTCCAGCTCCCCCTCCTTGTGTTCCCTCTCTCTCTCTGTCTGTCTCTGTCAAATAAATAAAATCTCTAAAAAAATAAAAACTCATCACCAAATCCAAGGTCACTTAGATAATCTCCTATGTTATCTTCTAAAAGTTTTATGGTTTAGTGTTTTACATTTAGATCTATGATCATCTTTGAGTTAATTTTGGTGAAAAATGTAAGGAGTATGTCTAGATTCATTTTTTTAATGTTTATATTTGGTTGTTCCAGCACCATTTGTTGAAAAGACTGTTCTTTCTCTGTTGACCCACTTTTGCTCCTTTGTCAAAGATCAGTTGACTCTTTTTGTGTGGGTCACTTTGGGACTCTCTGTTCTAGTCCATTAACCTCTTTGTCTATTCCTTCACCAGTACCACATGGTCTTAATTACTATAGCTTTGTAAGTCTGTAAGTCGGGAAAATCAGTCCTCTTACTTTGTTCTTCTCCCCTATTGTGTTATTCTGGGTCTTTTGCCTTTCCATATAAACTTTAGAATCAGTTTGTCTATATCCACAAAATAACTTGTTAGAGCTTTGTTTAGGATTGTGTTTAATCTGTAGATCTCATTGGGAGGAATTGGCATCATTACAATATTGAGCCTTCCTATCCAGGATCATGGACTGTTTTTCTATTTATTGAGATTTTTAAAAATTTTTTTCATCAGAGTTTTTTAGTTTTCCTTTTACAGATCCTGTGTGTATTTTTGTTAGGTTTATGCCTAAGTATTTCATTTTTTATGTAAATGTAAATGGTGTTGTCTTTTTTATTTCAAATTACAGTTGTTCACTGCTGGTATATAAGAAAGCACTTGACTTTTGTATATTAAGTTTATATCCTGTAACCTGGCTATATAATCTCTTACTAGTTTTAGTCCACCCAGTTCTCATACCCCAAATTAATACATCAACAAATTCTGCCCATTCTTTTTTTCTTTTTTTTTTTTTAAAGATTTTTTATTTATTTATTTGACAGATAGAGAGATCACAAGTAGGCAGAGAGGCAGGAGTGGGGGGGGAAGCAGGCTCCCTGCTGAGCAGAGAGCCCGATGTGGGACTCGATCCCAGGACCCTGAGATCATGACCTGAGCCGAAGGCAGTGGCTTAACCCACTGAGCCACCCAGGTGCCCCCTGCCCATTCTTTCTTAAAAGTATATCCAAAATTTGTCATTTCTCACCACTTCTGCTATGCTGTCTTTACTCTGGTGTAAGCTATTTTTATCTCATTCCTTGTACAATTGCAGCCTATGAAGTAGTCCTCCTTTATAATACTGACCACATTTATGCTACTCAATATATTATACATTTGGTTGTCTCTGATTGTTTCCTATCTCTGATTGTTTCCTATCTTCATTCCTCCACTAGAAAACAACCTCCATGAAAGCAGGAACTTTGCTCTTTTCATTGCTATTGTCCCAGTGTCTAGTACTTGGTATTAAATAAGTATTTGTTGAATGAATGAATGAATGAATGAATGAGTGAACTCTCCTAGACTACTCAGTTCCTACAGCAGAAACTTGTTTAATAACATTTTAAAGAACGTAAGGATATGCTACAAGCAACCTCCCAGGAGTTTCAAAAGAATTAGGATGTCTGCAGAATCCATCCACTTGCAAGTTTTATCACTACTTCCCACACTTTACACTATAACTGTATATGCATCTGCGGGTAGAGAACACTCACAGCTCTGAAGAGGCACTCCACCAAGGCTATGAATAGCCTCCTTACCTTTTAGCTAAATTCTTTTTCATCTATATCCTCCCCACCTCTCCTTCCAACCACCTTTTAACCCTCCTTTTCCTTAGTGTATTGGGGAAAGGACTTACATTAATGGTGGAGTAAGGATTACCAGAACTAATTGAGTTACCTTTTGAGGACATTTTTAAAGACGTTCTTAGTTATAAGATTTAATCCTAAAGTGCTGTGTATTTTTTTAAAGGATACTCCATTACTTCCTTGTAATCAAAAGATATTTCTTCTCTCCAAAGGTATATTCTTTATTACAAATGCATTAATAACCATTATTTTACTGGAGGCCTGAAGTCTAATAACTGGTAAAATAATCCCTATCATTTGGTCTCCCCATGTATCAAAATGTGTGTTCTCTGTTGGAAATCTGTTGCTGGTGAAACCCCCAGTTCCAGCAGTGTCTTGCAACTGACAAAGCATTTTTTCTCTTAGTCTCAAAAAAAAAGGCTTGCAGTTTATTTTAGCAGAATGGCTTCCCACTGGGGTGAATGGCCACACAGGCACTTAATTATTCACAAATCCAACCCTGGAACTTTAGCTTTTTTTTTTTTGAACTTTAGCTTTTTTAACTAGGAGGGCACTGGCATGATTCCCAAGGAAGTGGTCTATTATCCTTGAAACTTTTCTTTAGGATTGCGCCTGTGGCTGAATAAGGCTTCTTTGGTACCTTGGGCACCAATTTCATTTTGTGTTGTGTTCAGAGTTGCGTTGCATTTTGTTGTGCTGTTCCAGTATCTCATAATGAGGCAGGGCAAGAAGTGTTTCATTGCTGAGTCTACAGTATGTACCAGTTTGGTCACACTGAAGAGGACAGAAGGAGATAACTGCTTTCTGTGGGTTGAAATTAATAATAATTTTAACCCATGATACATTTTGTTTTAACAACATTTAAGTTTAAAATGATGCTTTCAACTTGCTTGTTCTCTGTACAAATCTTCAGAGATTACTTAGCCTCTGTTACAGGATCGTCACAAAAAAATGAATGCTAAGATTTATGGAAGGTACTTATATAGCTTGGAGGGAGGACGGTAGCCAGATAATTTTACCTATGTGTTTGCTTCAGCCTTTTTCTTTTCTTTCTTTTTTTTTTTTTTTTAAAGATTTTATTTGTTTATTTGAGAGAGACAGAGTGAGAGAGAGAGCACAAGCCAGGGGTGGGGAGGGGTTGGAGAGGGAGAAGCAGGCTCCCCAACAAGCAAGGAGCCTGATGTGGGACTCGATCTCAGGACCCTAGGGTCATGACCTGAGCCAAAGGCACACACTTTACTGACTGAGCCACCCAAGCACCCCTGCCTCGGGCTTTTTCAAATGAGTTTTATTAAACTTAGGAATTACTCTGTGTTCCGTATGTTGAGCTCCTTTCTGAACAGTTATGAGAAGGAAAACCTGTTATAAACATTAACTTCTGTTACTGCTAATCAACAACTGTGATTATTACTGATTTCTTTCTTTAGGTTTTTCCCTTGAAATAATAAACTTGAGAACCTGAACTTCTTATTATGAATACATAGGTTATGTTTTTCATGTATGGATTTCTATCAGTTTATGAACTATCAATAATTTAATTATCTAAGTTATTTTAGATTTGTGTAATGAAGCATCTCTATAAAATATTTCCAAAGAACTGAACTTTGAAAAATTTTACATGAGGTTTCTGAATTAAGACTTCAAGTTGTAAGGTTGTTAGAAGTTAAGTGAGATTATAGTATTTTAGTGGTGCTTCATTGTTCTTACCATCTTTAGAATTGTGTGTGATTTTTTAAAAAGTAGAATTTTGGAATCTTTTGTTATATTCTTTCTGTTAGATTGAGAAAGCACGATCTGTTGACTTAAAGGCAAAGTAAACATTTTTAGGAGTTTATCAGTGTCTCATAAAGGAAACAAACAAGAAAGTCTTGAATAGGGAAAGATGATGGCATTACTTTAAACATATGTTAAAAATAGACTAGAAGAGATCCTGAACAAGAATCTTTGTAAGCCTTCCTTAGTGTGCTTTCAGTAACAGAAGAAGATAAACTATTTTATTCTATAATTACTGAGAAAATTCACTGGTAGTTTTCCCCACATGCAACCAAATAGGATAAACAGAGCTCTGAGATGGGAACTTCCATTTCATTTTTGACAGTGGTTTCCCTCAACTCTGAAGACAAAACTCCTTTTACAACTCTGAGCTAATTTTCAAATATTAGTTTCCCACATGGGTGTTTTAAGTAAATTTGAAAATGTTTTGCTGTTTATATTAAAGAACTCTGGAAACAAATATGAATGAGATGGAAATTTCTATCCTAAAGTTTAGTATGTGGGCTAGAATTCCCAGTTTATCTTAGGAAAAAACCCACATATATGCACACACACACGTATGTTTCTACAATATCAGATCTTAAGAAATGGAAACTATGTAAAAGTTGCCTTAATAGGTTTTTTTCCCTTCCATCTGTGTCCTATCCTTGTCATACTCTGCAAGTTAGGGATATTTAAAGAAAAAAAGTTTTTTTTAAGTTTTTTTACTTTAATTTCAGTTAGTTAACATACAGTGCTAAATGAGTTTCAGGTGTACAATATGCTGATTCAACACTTCCATGCAGCACCCCGTGCTCATCACAGCAAGTGCACGCCTTAATCCCCATCACCTATTTAGCCCACCCTGCAACCCCTCTCTTCTGGTAACCATAGTTTTTTATAATTAAGAGTCTATTGCTCTTTTTTTTCTCCTTTGCTTTATTTGTTTTGTTTCTTAAGTTCCACATATGAGTGAAATCATATGGTATTTATCTTTCTCTGACTCTTTTTTAAAATAAAGGTTTTATTCATTTCAGAGAGATAGAAATAGAGCACAAGCAGGGGGAATGGCTGAGGGAGAAGCAAACTCCCTGCTCAGTTGGGAGCGGACGTGGTGCTCGATCCCAGTACCTGGAGATCATAACTTGAACTGAAGACAGACGCTTAACCATCTAAACCACCCAAGCACCCCTTTATGACAGACTTATTTCACTTACCACTATATGCTCTAGCTCCATTCATGTTGTTGCAGATGGCCAGATTTCATTCTTTTTTATGGCTGAATAATATTCCATTCCACACACACACATCTTTATCTATTCATCAGTCAGTGGATATGTCCGCTGCTTCCATATCTTGGCTATTATAATAAAGTTTCGATAAACGTAGGGGTACATGTATCCTTTTGAGTTAGTGTCCTTGTATTCTTTGAGTAGATGACCATGCTGGATCATAAGGTAGTTCTATTTTTAACTTTTTGAGCAAACTCCACACTGTTTCCACAGTGGCTGCACCAGTTTACATTCCTAACAACACTGCATGAATGTTCCTTTTTCTCCACATCCTTGCCAACACCTGTTATTTCTTGTGTTGTTAACCATTCTGACGGTGTGATGTGATATCTCATTATAATTTTGGTTTATATTTCCAAATTGATAGTAAGTGATAATGACCATCTTTTCATGTGTCTGCTGGCCATCTATATATCATCTTGAAGAAATGTCTGGTCATGTTTTCTGCTCATTTTTAATTGGATTATTTGTTTCTTGGCTGTTGAGTTGTATAAGTTCTTTGTATATTTTGGATACTAACCCTCTATCAGATATGTCATTGTGAATGTCTTCTCCCATTCTTTAGGTTGCCTTTTAGTTTTGTTGGTTGTTTCCTTCACTGGGCAGAAGCTTTTTATTTTGATATAGTCCCAATACTTTATTTTTGCTTTTGTTTCCCTTGCCTCAGGAGACATATCTAGAAAGAAGTTGCTATAGCCAATGTCAAAGAAGTTACTACCTGTTCTCTTCCAGGATTTTTATGGTTTTAGGTCTCACATTTAGGTCTTTAATCCATTTCAGGTTTATTTTTGTGTGTGGTGTATGAAAGTGGTCCAGTTTCATTCAGAAGAATGTTGCTGTGCAGTTTTCCCAACATCATTTATTGAAGAGACCATCTGTTTTCTGTTGGATATTTCTTCCTGCTTTGTTGAAGATTAATTGACCATATAATTGTGGGTTTATTTCTGTTCTCTTCTGTTGAACTCTGCGTCTATATTTTTTTCCAATACCAAACTGCTTTGATTACTATAGCTTTGTAATATAACTTGAAGTTAGGAATGATGATGCCTCCAGCTTTGCTTTTCTTTTTCAATATTGCTTGGGCTGCTCGGGATCTTTTGTACTGCCATACAAATTTTAGGATTATTTGTTCTAATTCTGTGAAAAATGCTGTTGATATTTTGATAGGGATTTCATTAAATGTGTAGATTACTTTGGGTATTATAGACATTTTAACAATATTTGTTCTCCCAGTCCATAAGCATGGAATATCTTTCCATTTCTTTGTGTCATCTTCAAATTCTTTCATCAGTGTTTTATAGTTTTCAGAGTACAGGTCTTTCATCTCTTTGGTTAGGTTTATTCCTAGATATTTTTGGTATAATTATAAATGGGATTGTTTTCTTAATTTCTCTTTCTTCTGCTTTGTTATTGGTGTATAGAGACATAACAGATTTCTGTACATTGATTTTGTATCCTGTGACTTTACTGAACTTGTTTATCAGTTCTAGCGGCTTTTTGACCTTTTGGGTTTTCTATGTATAGTATCATGTCATCTGTAAGTAGTGACAGTTTTATTACTTCTTTACCCATTTGGATGCCTTTTATTTCTTTTCCTTATCTGATTGCTGTGGCTAAGACTTCCAGTACTATGTTGACTAAAAGTGGTGAGAGTGGACATCCTTGTCTTCTTCCTGACCTTAGGGGAAAAGGTCTCAGTTTTTCCTCATTAATGATGATGTTAGCTGTGGGTACTTCACACATGGTCTTTATTATGTTGAGGTATGTTCCCTTTAAACCTACTTTTTGAGAGTTTTTGTCATGAATTGATGATGAACTTTGTCAGTTGCTTTTTCTGTATCTGTTGAAATAACCATATGGTTCTTATCCTTTCTCTTATTGATGTCATGTATAACACTGATTGATTTGCGAATATTGAACCACCCTTGCAACCCAGGAATAAATCCCACTTGATCATGGTGAATGATTTGTTTAATGTATTGTGGAATTCAGTTTGCTAGTGTTTTATCGAGAATTTTTGCATCTATATTCATCAGGGATATTAACCCATAGTCCTCTCTTTTTTAAAATTTCTTTTTATTGGGATGCCTGGGTGGCTCAGTGGGTTAAGCCGCTACCTTTGGCTTGGGTCATGATCCCAGGGTCCTGGGATCGAGTCCCGCATCGGGCTCTCTGCTTGGCAGGGAGCCTGCTTCTCCGCTCCCTGCTCTGCCTGCCTCTCTGCCTACTTGTGTGATCTCTGTCAAATAAATAAATAAAACCTTTAAAAATTTTTTTCTTTTTATTATGTTCAGTTAGCCACTGTATAGTACATAATTAGTTTTTGATGTAGTGTTCAGTGATTCATTAGTTTCATATAACACCCAGTGCTCATCACAACATATGCCCTCCTCAATACTCATCACCCTGTTACTCACACCCCCCTCCCCACTCCCCCTGAAACCTTCAAATTGTTTCTCGAGGTCCATAGTCTCTCATAGTTCATCTCCCTCTCTGATTTCTCCCACTTTGGATTTTCCTCCCTTCCCCCATGGACTTCCTTCCAGGGGGAGGGGCAACATGGCAGAGGAGTGTGGGACTCCATTTCAACCCGGATATCCACCAAGCCATTCTGAACACCCACGAAATCAGCCTGAGATGTAGGATTATATGTCTGCCCTCTACGGCGGCAGAAGATCATCAGCTGGGAGATACAAAGGACAGAGTTGTGATTGTGTGGACAGATATAGTTCTCTTTTTTAGTGGTGTCTTTATCCGGTTTTGATATCAGGATAATGCTGACCTCAGAATGAATTTGGAAATTTTCCTTCCTTTTCTGTTTTTTTTTTTTTTTGGAATAGTTTGAGAAGACTAGGTATTAACTCTTCTTGAAATGTTTGGTGGAATTCACCTATAAAGCCATCTGGTCCTGGTTTTTGTTTGTTGGGAGTTTTTTGATTATTGACTCAATTTCTTTGCTGGTTATCAATCTGTTCAAGTTTTCTATTTCTTCCTATTTCAGTTTGGTAGTTCATATGTTTCTAGGGGTTTATCCATTTCTTCTAGGTTTCCAACTTGTTGGCCTATAGTTTTTCATAATATTCTCTTTTGCTTATTTGTATTTCTGTGGTGTTGGTTATTATTTCTTCTTTTTCATTCGTGGTTTATTTGAGTCCTTTCTCTTTTCTTGTTAATAAGTCTGGCTAGAGGTTTATCAAATTTACTGATTTATTTCAAAGAACTAGCTTCTGCTTTCATTGATCTGTTCTATTGCTTTTTTTTCAGTTTTTATATCATTTATTTCTGCTCTATCTTTATTATTCCCTTCCCTCTGCTAGCTTTGTTTTGTTGTTCTTTTTCTAGCTCCTTTAGGTGCAAGGTTAGGTTGTTTGAAATTTCTCTTGCTTCTTGAGGTAGGCTGTATTGCTATAACCTTCCCTCCTTAGAACAACTTTTGTTGCATCCCAGAGGTTTTGTACTGTTGTGTTTTCATTTTCATTTGTTTTCATATACTTTCTTATTTCTTCCTTTATTTCCTGGTCGACCATTCATTGCTTAGTAGCATGTTATTTGACCTCCATGTATTTGTGGTCTTTCCAGATTATTTTAAAGAAACTTTTTTTTAAGTTGTGTGTACTACAATGGCTTTAGAGTGTCAGTTCCCATCAGTGCTGTGCAGTGAGGTTCTGATCAACATCTATGGTTGCTCCATCTAAATATCTCTTTCTAAAGCAAATCTCTCATATGAATAGGAATCTAGCTAATTGTCATGTGATTCAACACATGTGGAAATTATTCAACACATGTAGAAATTAGATACAGACATGTCCCAATTTTCAAGGTGGCATATATATAATAATATTTGTATTCTGTGACTACTTGACAGTTTTCAAAGACTTTTCATGTATGCCAGCCCCATTGATGCTTACAGTAATTCTCTTTGTAATTATAGCACCATTTGTTGAAAAGACTTTCTCCTTTGAATTGCCCATGTACCTCTGTTTAAAATCACCTGACCAGGCTTATAGCATATTAAGAAGTAATATATATGATAATATTAACAAAGGATGGGGGAGGAAATGGAGCTATATAGAAACAAAGGCAATTATGATACGGTTTCACTCATGTGTGGAATATAAGGAATAACGCAGAGAAATAGGGGAAGGGAAGGAAACATGCATGGGAAGGCATCAGAGAGGGAGACAAGCTATTGGAGACTCTGGACTCTGGGAAACAAATTGAGGGTTGCAGAAGGGAGGGCAATGGGGGAATCGGGTAACAGGGTAATGGGCATTAAGGAGGACACGTGATCCCATGAGCACTGGGTGTTATACATAACTAATGAATCATCGAACACAACATCAAAAACTAAAGATGTACTATATGTTGGCTAATTTAACTTAAACAATTTTTTAAATAAAAAAAAGAAAGGAAATGATATTAGAGAGTAACTTGAAGAAATGAAGAGTACCAGAAATTAAATATATAGGTTAATATGGTTTTTTTTTCCTTTTTCCTCTTAACTTTTTTAAAAGACATAAGATTGTATGAAGCAATAATTATAACCCTGTGTCATTGAGTTTATAATATATAGGCATGATATATACGACAATAGTAGCACAAAGGAGGGAGAAAGGAATGAAACTATTGGAGTCATTTCTATAGTTTGTTAGAATTAAGTGTTAATCTGAGATTAATTATAAATTAAGATGCATATAATGATCTCTGGAACTACTACTTAAAACTCAAAAAAGTATGGTTAAAGAAAACATAAGGAAATTAAAATGCACTAGAAAATGTCTACTTGGGGCACCTGGGTGGCTCAGTGGGTTAAAGCCTCTGCCTTCAGCTCAGGTCATGATCCCAGGGTCCTGGGATCAAACCCCGCATCGGGCACTCTGCTCAGCAGGGAGCCTGCTTCTCCCTCTCTCTCTGCCTGCCTCTCTGACTACTTGTGATCTCTCTCTCTCTCTGTGTCAAATGAATAAATAAAAAAGAAAATGTCTACTTAATAAAAACGAAAGTGGTAAAGGATGAACCAAGAAACAAGAAAGACATGTTATATATAGAGAACAAATAGCAAACTAGCAGATATAAATCAACAATATCAATATTAATTTTATTTTATTTTATTTTTAAGATTTTATTTATTTATTTGACAGACAGAGATCACAATCAGGCAGAGCAGCAGGCAGAATTAGAGGGAGAAGCAGGCTACCCACTGAGCAGAGAGCCCGATGCGGGGCTCAATCCCAGGACCCTGAGATCATGACCTGAGCTGAAAGCAGAGGCTTAACCCACTGAGCCACCCAGGTGCCCCCAATATTAATTTAAAATATGAATGATCAAGTACTTTAGTCAAAGGGCAGAAGTTGTAATATTAGGTATAAAAACAAGATCCAACTATATGCTCTCTGTAAGAGTCACTTTACATTCAGAAACGACAATTTTGGAAAAGTTTCAGTGATTTCTTCTACACTGCTAGAGTCTGAATGTGTCCTCCAAATTTCATACATTGAAATCCTATCCGCTGAAGATGATGATGTTAAGAGGTGGGATCTTTGAGAGGTCAAGTCATGAGGGTAGAACCCTCATGAATGGATTTAGTGCCTTATAAAGGAACCCATGAAGATCCCTTCCCCCTTTCACCATGTGAGGACACAGTGAGAAGATGCTGGCTTTGAAACAGGAAGAGGACATTCACCAGAACAAGAACAAGATCAGGGTACCTTGATCTTGGGCTTTCCAGCCTTCAGAATTGTGAGAAATAAATTTCTGTTGTATATAAGCTACCTAGTGTGTGATATTTTGTTATAACATCCTGAATGGATTAAGACCTATACCATTTTCTTTCCTTTCCTTCTGTAATTCCACTTACATGTATGTTAAACTGATATTGTACCAAAAGCCTCTGATGTATTTTTTTAGATTCTTGTTTCTCTTTTTTCTTCAGTTAAGTTTCTTGTGACCAGTTTTCAAGCTTACTAAATCCTTTTTTTGGTCTAAATCCAGTCTATCATTAAGCCTAGTCAATACTTTGAGGATATATATAGTTTTTAATTTTAGAATGTCAGTTTTCTTTTTTCATTTTTCTACTTAAATTTTTTATCTAGTTACTCATTTTGTTTGTGTTTTTTCCTCAATACCCTAACATATTTATAATGCTTATTTTAAGTGTCTTTAGCTATTAATTCCAACCAACATCTGAGTTTTTCAACAACCTTACTTTTTCTGAAGGTCTTCTTATATTGACTTTTTGCTCTTGATTATTAGATACCTTTTCTTGCTTCTTCACATAGCTTAGAATTGTTCACTGTATCCAGATACTGTGTGTAAATAAAAGACTGATGTTGATGTCCATGCCCCCATGGAGCTCATCCTTTCCTCTCTCTGGCAAATAGGGTCATGCCTGATTTAGTCAATCTAACCAGAAATCAAGAGGAGTCATGGCTGAGTTGCAACTTTAGTTATCCCAGTTTTCTTCTGGTTTCAGATGTCTTAAGAATGGGATCAGAACTCTCTCATCAGGGCATTGTGATTAGAGCTCGCTTGATATTTTCCAGTTCCTTCCCCAGCTTCTTATGCTGTCATGTCACTTAAATGCAGATTAGGTCCCATAAGGGAGAATTGGTGAACTGGAGGGACTGGTGTCACTCTGGACTTCAGTTCACCATGATAGTTCATGTGTAGCTATTACCAGTATTGATGGTTTCCTTTTGTCACAATGAAGTTGCTTGCCTATGACTGGCTCATTCTTCTAGCCACTGGGCCTACACTTAAGCAGTTGCCCTTAGAGGTAGAAGTGGCTTATCTCTTGGTCTCTACTTACCTGGAAAGGGCTCATTTCTCATTAGAATGTATTTCCTTTACCCTTGTTTGTGTTTACATTTCTTTTATGTCTTTAAAGGAAAATGTCATATTTTTAAGCAAATCGGGTTTTGTTTTTCTTTGTTGTGGTAGGAATAGTGGTCTTTGATTTCTTCTACATTCTAATTAGAAGTAGAACCTCCTCCTGCTCTGACTTTTGAATAAATAATATTGAAAAAAAAAAGTACACTGCTCTGACGAGCATTTCTTACAGTTCTTATTTTGAACCTTTTCACAGTATGTAATGGTGGTCAGCAAACCTTTCATGAAAGGGCCAAGTAGGAAATATTTAGGCTTTGTGGACAAAATGGCAAAATCAAAGCTATTATGTAGGTATGTATACGACCATTTCAAGTATGTCATTTACAGATCTAGAGACCATTCTTAGCTCAAGGGCCATGAAAAAACTGATGACTATGGTATACCAAGTTCTGTTATAGAGACAAGTGATAAAATAATTAAAATGTTTTGATGAACAAAAAGCAAGCAAATTTCAGGTACTTTTAAGAAATTGAATTCTAAGGAGTTCTTTAGTATACCATCTACCATGATATCTACAGTAGTAAGTACCAAAAATGATAATCCTGATCTGTCAAGATAGAACTTTTATTTGGTGTAATAGAATTGCATAATAAACTTTAGAAGAGTATTTGTCAGAAATATATTTAGCCATATGAAATCTTCATTCAGAAAGCCTCACTCATTCACTCTGCCCAGGTAGTCTACTACAATATTGGGCTTATTGGGCAATTTTTTTTTTTTTACCTTTGCTACTCAAAATGGTACAATCCAGTGGAAAACAGACACTTAGAAGTATGAGTACAAGGTAGTGTATACCATAATGTAGGTTCGCACAAGCTTCCTCCATAGGGTAAGATAGGGTAAGATACATAACTTGGCCTAGAGTTTGGGGTAAGGTGACCTGGAAGAATTAGGAGAGATGATGATGCCTTTTTTTTTTTTTTTAAAGATTTTTATTTATTTGTTAGAGAGAGCGAGCACAGGCAGACAGAGTGGCAGGCAGAGGCAGAGGGAGAAGCAGGCTCCCTACCAAGCAAGGAGCCCGATGTGTGACTCGATCCCAGGACGCTGGGATCATGACCTGAGCCGAAGACAGCTGCTTAACTAACTGAGCCACCCAGGCGTCCCTGATGATGCTTTTTTAACTCTTGAAAGGGAATTAAGATTTTGCCAGGTGGAGAGATTGTATACATCCGGTAAATGTTGCCTGACAGTTATGCTTAACAACGGAATTATTATCATATTGTCGACTTGACTCACTCAAGGTCATCTTAGAGGAAGAAAAACCTTAGAAATGCAGTCTCCCCTTAAATCATTACATGTCTGTGTAAACTTAAATGAGAAGTAGTAGTAACTAAGCAGTCTTTTGTAACTGTTTTAACAAACCACTTATCACTGTATGACATATTATAAAGTGATTAAGTGGTTATTTAGCAAGGATAATTTAATTTCAGCTTATCCAGAAGTTTATTGGTGCTTTTAAATCACTGAAATCTCCAGTCTCTGCTACAGATTTTTTTTAAAAAAGCATTGTAATTATTATAGTAAGAATACTTCAAAAAGCAGAGATTTTTTTCTTTTTAGATTCTTTGTAAATTCAATAGCTAATAGGATGGGTGAAGAATGACCATAAAAATTTTTACTAAGTGATGGGAAATAGAATTTAAGGGGATAAATTACACATTTGCTAAAGAAAAGAAGAGTATTGAGTTATTTATGTATTCAGTTATAGCATGTTAATATGCCAGTAAATCTTTTTCCAATTTCTGGAGAATTGGTTAGTTTAATGGAAAAAAAAAAAAAACAACTGATCATTTTTTATTTGTCTTTTTAAGAAAGCTCCTCTGGAAGTTACGCTTTCTGAATTATTGAACACAGACTTTATAGAATAGGTAATAAGGATTTTTAGTTTGTGGTAAACAAAAGCTAATAGCACTTGGAAGTATATAGGAGATACTAGATTATTTTCCATAGCAAGCAAACTGAAAGCCTTTATAACATTGATGCTTGATAGACAACTTTACAGAAGGAAAGTTTTCTCTCTACATTTTTCTCCTAGCTTTTATTAAGTATCAGATACATACTGAGAACCATAAAAATGTCTATATTCATGTCTAATAATTCTGACCTTCGAAAGACCGAACAGAAACAACTACCCAGAAAGATCATCATCACATCTTTATTAGTACCTTCTCCCCACAAGAGGCCTGAAAGAACTTTATAAGGATAGGGGAATGACTGGGTAAATTTTGAGTTAATAGGTAACGTATAGCCATTTAAAGGTAGTAGTAATGAACACCATATGGAAGCATGGAAATGTTTATTATCTATTTTTTCTAAAAGCAAACCCCAATATCATGTTGTTCCACGATATGCTACCAAGTTGGAAAATGAACCCAGGATCTATGGGCCATAGGTGCACTGAATATTGTTGGTGCCCCATTCTGTAGGTTCCTGAATACAGTCTGCCACTTTTATGTGTGAGGATCAGGAGAGACGGGTAAATCCATAAGAGGACTAAAAGTCAGTAAATGGCTCTTATGTGCAGGATTTTCTACATGAGGCAACAACCTTTAAAGGTTTATATTTGAGCCTTCAGACATTTCCCTAGTATTATGGATATAATGTTATTGTCTACCTCTTCCCCAAGATTTTATAGTGTTTGATCTTATTATTGATTGAGTGACTGTGAATCCTAAATATACTGTGGTTTGTTTGTTTGCTTGTTTGTTTGTTTTTTCAGGATAAGGGAGATCTTGAAGGCATCTCGCAAATTGCAAGGTGATCCAGATTTGCCAATGTCTTTTACTTTGGCCATAGTGGAGTCCGATTCCACAATAGTCTATTATAAACTTACTGATGGATTTATGCTGCCGGACTCTCAGGTCAGTTTTGAGCAACTGTCAGTAAACAGTGAAAAAAAAGAGGAAAATAGTGACTTGATTTTAAGTGTGAATCAAGCCATTCAGCTTCCTTTGCAATATGAAAATTCAAGAAAATAATGACCTGATTTTCACACCTCAGAAACTTGGCTGTTTTGTTTAAAGTAATACGTTCCTAGTTTCCACAAAAATAATTAGACTATTAGTCTCCCAGAGTACTTCATAAAGTCATGATATTATTTGATAATTAACTGAGGTGGAATGTAAAGGCTTTAGCCAAAAGAACACTTCTTTAGAAAATGTTAAATTGGTCGATGTTTTGACAGGAACCTTTTAATGAAATAAATGTGTTATGTATGATTTCCTTATACACTTTGTTGGTGTATTTGGGATAATTACATTAAATATCTTTCTGATATTTAATATCAGAACTGATCTTTTTTTTTTTTTTATGTTGCAGAATATTTCCCTTAGAAGATGACATCTGTACTCCCTGATGCTCACTGTGGGATTGGATTTGAGATCCATCAGCCTGGTTCATCTTTTATCTCAGAGATAGTTAGGGTTGACTTAGCTGGTCCCATTCCATAAGTTTTTCTTTTTGAAGAATAAAACTTTCCCAGAAAGAAGAATTTTTTTGTTCATAAGTATAGGGTAGTTGCTCTAGAAGTTTTTTACCTGGATACAGTTTAATTACAATTATATACAAGTTGGTGCTTAGGATGTGTTCAGAGAGGTAGAACACATGTGTTTCTTCTGTTATCCCCCACTCATAGCTGCCTCATTGTTCCTTGCTGTCTCTGCTAACACATTTTTGAGACTCTCACCTTTCTCTGATTCAGCCCTCTCAGTGCCTTTTGGCCACTACAGGTAGCCTGCGATAGAATTTCATGGACACGTGGACACCTGGGGAGTTTACCCAGTCTGCTTTTAAATCCCCAATAGAAAGTAACAGTTTTCCTTCCACTGGTTTTTATGTGGTATTTACTGTTGACTTTAAATCAGAAGTAAAGAGGGGTGCCTGGGTGGCTCAGTGGGTTAAGCCTCTGCCTTCGGCTCAGGTCGTGATCTCAGGGTCCTGAGATCGAGCCCCGCATGGGGTTCTCTGCTCAGCAGGGAGCCTGCTTCCCCCCGCCCCCCTCTCTCTCTGCCTCCCTCTCTGCCTACTTGTGACCTCTCTCTGTCAAATAAATAAATACATAAATAAATAAAATCTTTTAAAAAAATCAGAAGTAAAGATATGCTTATGCAGAGTATAAAGTTAAATACATGCTAGATTAATAGGGACCAGAGAGGTGCTACTGATTAGTTACTTCCTACCTAATAAAGGAAGTACTAGGCCTTGCTTTCCATTCTTATTACCACCACCCTTATATCATAGAGTATTACAAGAAAGATAGTAAGGGACAGTGTCAGACTTAAAGACATCTTTATTAAATAGACTCAGTTATTTCACTTTTGTGGAGTTACTCCCAATACCTCCCAGTTATGTTGCCTAAGGTATAAAAAATTATATGCACGGAGATATTCCAAGTGGCATTAATTATAATGGCCAAAATAATAGATCCCTTAAAAGTTTTAGGAAGGGGCTAGCAAACTTTTTTCTGCAAAGGGCAGAAAAGAAAGATTTTAGTCTTTGCAAACTATATAGTCTCTCTTAAAACTTCTCCAATGTACGTTTATAGTACAAAAATAACCATAGACAATATGCAAATAGGCATGGCTGTGTTCTAGTAAAACTTCATTTACAAATGTGTGGCCACAGTGTGCCAACCCCTGGTAAAGGAAATGGTTAATAAACAGATAGATAGCCAATGAGTGGTATATTAATTAAAAATTAATAATAGGGGCGCCTGGGTGGCTCAGTGGTTAAGCCTGTGCCTTCAGCTCAGGTCATGATCCCAGGGTCCTGGGATCGAGCCCCGCGTCGGGCTCTCTGCTCAGCAGGGAGCCTGCTTCCTTCTCTCTCTCTGCCTGCCTCTCTGCCTACTTGTAATCTCTGTCAAGTAAATAAATAAAATCTTTAAAAAAAATTAATAATAAATGAAAAACACGAGAAAATATTTAATTAAAACAAACTATGAATAGCATATGAAAGGGTAAGGTCATGGCTGTCAGTAACACACCAAGCATATAATAAAAGGGTGACAAAGTAAATTACTGTTCCTATAATAGGGTGGCAGAGCAATAAATGGGTGACTGTCTTTCTTTAGTATTATAATTTTTTCTTTATTTGTATTATTTTTTAATAATGTTTTAAAATAAAAAAAATCTTGAGATCTGTATTAGTTATCTGTCATTGCATAATATTACCACAAACTTAGTAACTTAGAACACCCATTTAATATCTCAAAGTTGGGTCCTTTGTAAGGCTGCAGTCAAGCCAATCGCCTCTGAGGCTTGTCTGGGCAAGGGTCAGCTTCCTCCCTCGTGGTTCGCAGCTTTCTGTTCCCCGTGGTTGGACTGTTGGTCTGTTTCTAGGGGGCCGTTGGCAAGAGGCCACCCTCAACTCTTTGCCACATGGGCCTTGCCAGCACATCTGGTTGCTTCCTCAAAGCCAGCAAGGGAGACAGTTTCAGCAAGATGGATCTCGTAATCATACTAAGTAGTCACGTACATCCTCTTCTTGGTTAAAAGCAAGTCACAGCTACCTACTCTAGAAGACAACAAGAACAAGAATGGAAAAATGGCAAAAAGTGGAAACATTATAAAATGGTGTAAAGCATCATTCTTGGTCTGTAGTAGTAACTGACTGCTTTCTTTTGATGATACTTGAATTTCACTTTTATTCTTGATGGAATATCTTGGCAATTCCTTTGGACTCCCTCTGCTTTCCCAGAAGGTCTGAAGATGTACCCACTCAGAATGATGTATGTTTCTGTGACTCTGGCTGGCACCTTGCAAATCTAAGGATCTTAAAACGGTTTATGATCAATTCTTGGGGTCTCTGGCATTTGATTCCTTTTGAGGCTTTTCATCACAGTGTGAGAAAAACAGTCTGCATTCTCAGAAAGAAATGTAAAGCTTAATGAACGTTAGATTTGTATATCCGATCTGGTGACCAAATGAGTCCCTAGGCAACTACAGGACCTGAAGTATCTTCTGGAGTTGACTTGAAAAGAGGATTCCCAACAGAAATGCTTAAAATTAGGCCTTAGTCTCATTGTATGTTCTGGGATGTCTTCTCTGTTTCAGAATATTCCCTGTGTACCTCACCAAAGCTGTTTGGCCCAAAGCCAGCCAGATACCTGCTAATATGAATAATGGTCTGGAACAGTTTGGAAAGGGAGACAACCCAGCTGTTGACTGTCTCATTTCACTGGGTAAAGTGTAATTGCAGTTAATTTTGTCTCTTGTTAGGCTCTGGGCTGCTTAAAAACATGGCAAGGAACCATGTCCTTTTTTTTACATCTGTGTATCCCACCACATACCACAAACCCACACACACAAGGCTCTCGGTAAATGTTTAGTGAATGAATGAATGCAGAATTGAAGACTTGTTAATTACACAGTAGCTTTTACTCTTAGCTTCAGGGCAAACTAAAGTGATCCATTTGGACACCAGAGGGCAGTGCTAAATAAGCACCAAATTTTCAGACTCTAGGAGTGGGTTAGCTTGAGAAGTGGTGCTGTTGAACATTTATCTTCAATCTGTGGGAAATAAGCATAAATAAAAATATAAACAATTTTATGTGCTTACAACCCCCCCTTTTCCTTTCTGGCATGCCTCTAAAGTTATACTGGCATTAAATATGCGGCTTGATTCATGCTTTGCTCAAAATGTAGATCTCTATTTAAAAACAAAAACTTGTTTGGGGCAAAGGTTGGTGGGATGCATGTTTTTTTCTAGACTGTGGTTTTGTTCATAACCATATAAAATGAAGCATTCCATTTTTTTTTTCCTTGCAAAAGCCTAACTTATTAAATAAACTTCAGAATCCTGTCCCACAGCAAGAGACCCCAGCTCTGAAACACTGAACTGGCTACATACCGGTGCTGAAAGTCATAGATTGCTGCCATCATAAACACAGACTTTTCCCATAAGAGGGGCCCTCTCTGGGTGGGAGCAGGAGGAGGGGAAGAACGTTGCTGATTTTGCTCTAGTGTGGTCTTTGCCTTTGCTTTTTGGAGTCCTAGTCAGTGCCCCTCTGTGCTGGGAGGGCTCAGTGGAACATTGAATGACCTAAGTCTGAGGAATCCAGACTAACCTATTTTGCTTCCCAGGCCTCCGGGCCTTTCTAGATGGATGTGTTCCTAAATGGTATTGATCTCTTATGAAGAACGTGAGGGCAGAGGCACTTTGGCATTCTAAGCTTTACTGAGAATAGCAGTCTCTGACAAAGTTCATGTAATCTGCATTATTTTTTAACTGAAACTTTTAAATTCCTGGAACTAGATGACTTAACCAAAACTTCATGGTGTGTCATCTTTTTCTGAGCCTTTCTGTTCTGAATTCCTCTCTGAGGTCACATTTTCCACCGCAGCCCTAGCAGGAGGCCTCTTACTGGTGCAGCCCAGTGTTCCTGCCAGAGCCTGGAGTTCTCTATAGAAGCTCTTTATTCAGCCACTGTATTTATGTTTAATGTGCAGGATGGTGCCATATCTGAACAATTAGTACCATTTTCCTTTCTTTCAGACCAATAGCTGTTCTGGTCCTTACCACTCTCACTTCTGCAGTCTAATCCTTTTAATGATCTTTGAATAAGAACTGCTTGTGCTCGTGAAGGAAAGAGAAGAGAAAAATCATGTGACTTCCCAGGGAGGTGTACTCATAAAATGCTTAGATGATTCTGCAATATTAAAAACCAACTTAACCAAAATCAAACAAAGATTGGCTTTTTAGGTTTCAGGGAGACTGAATGCAGGTAATATTAGGAAGTATTTAAGTAAAGTTCATTTCATGCATTTATTAATTATCTGCAGACATTGCTGGGCTCCTTCTCTGTGCTTGCATGACTAAGATAAATGTGGAATATGAAGGTTAATGAGATATGACCTGTGCCCTCAAGGAACTCAGATACGCTATTACAGCTCTCCTTAACCAGAACTCTAGAAGGATGTCAGGATGACAGGTGAGGGAGGAACACCTGTCATGTAGTGTATGTTTATGAAAGTTCATACATTTTACTTAGTGGTGAAGGGGTTCAACAGCTTTTGGTAAATTAAACTGTTTTCATACAGTCATGGTATGTATATTATTTGTCCTAAGGGACCGAACATTGGATACCATACAAAAAGATAGTGTACAGCGCACCTCTTGGGACTTATTATCTGGCTAGAGAGGAGAAAAACTATGTGTACGAAATAATTCAAGAGCATTTCAAGGCAGTGTTATATATGAATGCTGAGCCAGCATTGTGTAGCCCTCTATTTATGACCAAGTGCTTCAGTATTCTTTATTTTGATTCGCACAATAGAGCTGATATCATGGACTTGTTATGATTAACTTACTATTCTCATTTAATAGATGGAGAGAGTAGTGTACCACATCGTTAAGCAATGGCTTTGTGTGGTAGCAGGTGAGTGGGTAATGAGGGCTAGGCCCAGCTCTCCCAACACCTAGCTCACTATTCTTTTCAGGATACCATACCACATATGGTACAGAGAAATATATTAATGTCAAAGAACCTTTGGGAAGGGAAAAAAAGATCCAGTTAGTCCTAGAGGGAGTTGGGAAGTGATTTAGGGATCAGTTAGATTAACCTCTTGTTTTCTTGAACAAATGTGTCAAAATGTCAAGCTGTTTGTGGATAATTTGGAAAACCATATTCATGGTCAATATATTTACAAAGTTTGATTCCAAAGACCAAGTACTTTCATGTCCATGCTTTTATATCAGCAAACTTAAAATTGGATTTAGTGTTAAGTGAGAAAGATAAAGAGCTCAGGAAGGTTCTCTGCTTGTTGGAGCTAAATGTGCTCACACAAAGAGTAGACTCTAGGAAATTTTATTTCTTTTAATTTATTATTTTTTAAAGATTTTATTTATTTATTTATTTATTTATTTATTTGGCAGAGAGAGATACAGCGAGAGAAGGAACACAAGTGGGGGGAGTGGGAGAAGGAGAAGCACACTTCCCACTGAGCAGGGAGCCTGACATGGGTCTCTGTCCCAGGTCCCTAGGATGACAACCTGAGGCAGACACTTAATGACTGAGTGGCCCAGGTGCTCCTCTAGGAACTTTTAAATGATAGTTTCACACTCGAGGAGAAAGGGTCTTACACCCTAAATATGCCCTAGTTCTGCTTTCTGTTGCTTGAACTCCTACCACAATTCTACTTCTTAATCACGAAGCTTTGGTCCAATTTAGCTGACAGTTTTATGGTAAGGCACCATATTAAGATTTGAAGAGACCATAAGCTCAAATATTTTATTATTAGACTCAGTAGATAAAATTAATCTGATAAATTGTTATAAGAATTTCTAAATGTTTATTCTCGATTTCTTTACTTACCTCATTGCAGAGCAGCAGTATTTTGTGGATTGATACCCTGTGCAGACCACCCTTTGAGTAGTGCATGTTAGAGCTCAGGTGAGAAGTAACCAGAGCCTGGACCCCACCAGTAGCCCAGGTGTATCAGTCAGGATGCACTGGATTATGATGCTGTTGGTTCACAACCCAAGAATTTCCCTGGATGAAATCTGAAACTGGCCCCATACACAGAGGGCAGGGAGAAAACAAGAGGCAGACCACTCCAGATTGGCAGTTTTAATAAGCAAGGAAACTTATATACAGGGTTTATCTTGGGTGCTGTAAGATGAGTAGGTCTGCCCATCCACCTTGCCAAAATCTTAGAAGTTTATACAGAGGCCTTAAGTAGATTCAGTCACATCTGCCATTCAGATGGTTTCAACAACACGTTGCTCTCTCAAGGTTGCATCCTTGAGATGGCTCCCACTGTGGGAATGGTGGGCGGAGTGTTTGCGCCAAGAATAGGGGAGAAGGTGAGGAGCCTCTGATTACCTGGTCCAGCTCTTGGGTCAACCTGTGGTCATGTCCTCTTGATGACATGCAATAATAACCAGTGAATTAGTTTAACAAATGTTTATTTCTCCCTCACATTACAAATCCATCGTACATAGACTTGGAGTCCTTACTCTGGGAATCAAGTCAACAGAGCCTCTGTCATCTGAAATGTGGTCGGGTCCAATGGTAGGAAGAAAAAAATGTGGTGGTGTCACATACTGCAACTAAATACTTCCTCCAAAAGCAACATATGTCAGCCCTGCCCATCTTCTATTGGCCAAAACAAGCCATATGGCTGGCCCTGATCAACTTCAAGGAGAGGAAGTGCAATTCCGCCATATTCCTGGACCAAGGAGAAGAAATAGAGAACTGCATTTTCAGATAACAGGAAGGAGAGGAGAGATAGCAAGGAGGTAGGTTTAACAGCTGATTGGCTGTGAAAACTGAGGGGGTCAGGGGAAAAGGAAGCGTTGAACCTCAAGCTATTCTGAGTCCTTTGACTTTAATGTGAATGAGTTTCAAGTTACACTGGGAAGATGGAAGACATTGCAAGAAGGCTAGGGTGCTAGGCACAACCCAAGCGGGGAAAGGGCCAACTTAGGAGGCTGGTGAGGAGAGGAAAGCTTGGAAGACAAACTTTTCCCCACTTTTTTGCTCAGGTTCTGGATTTAGTATCTGAGCTAAGAGGAGAGATACTGTATGTATCAGGAACCTAGGATCACTGTAAACCTACTCTTCTTTTCTGATGCCTTGTGGGTTGTTACACAGAATATGTTGCTTGGTCTTTTCTTTACTTCCTAAGAATGAAAAAAAAAGCATTTGTGCCTATGGTGTAGGTGGTGTAGTTGAACCCTATGAGACTATTTCTGAAGGAAGCTAGTTAAACATGGATACATGGATGGGTTTGGGTTTGTGAGAAAGATCCCAAGGGGCTTCTTTTCTGGGATGGAGAATTATCTAGTGGGATCATGAACCTGAAGTATTTGTATAGATTTAGGGGGCTATCCGGGTGCATGAGCATGGGATGGGGAGAGAAAGTTGGGGGGTAGATACCAGTCCTCAGGGGTCTCATCAGTCCTCGCTGGTGTCTGCTGAACAGGGCATCATGCCGCAGTGACTGTGCTCTGTGCGAATCACCAATGCGCCCTCCCAGTCCCTGGCCACAAGATCTTCCGGCTCTGTTTCTCTCAGATATTCCTCTCCGGCACTAGGAAAATACTTGGTTCTGTCCCTGAACTCCGTGGCATGTGGGGTCATTTTCAGGCTTTCTTGGGTCCTCTTCACCTGGACACACCTTCTCAGCCAGGCTTTCTTCTCTCCTGTGTTCCCCAAATGCAGAGTAAGTGACCCTAAGGGTCTGGGGCCTGTGAGGCTTTACCTGAGCCTGGAGGCAGCAAGCAGAGGCAAGAGGCTGCGAGCTGGCCGATGAGGCGATCGGTGCAATGTCCTGGAGTATCTCTTGTGTCCCTCTGCCCCCCAGGAACTCAGCCCGATGGGACAGGGCACAGGGAACAGAACACAGGTCTCTGCTTAGTGACCCATTCAGTTGTCTAGCTCTTCTGCTTTTGTTCACTCCCCTTCCCACAATTTCCCCCTAGTTTTACCTTACCTTAGGGATAGAAGAACTATAACCATTTCCAGATCTATTTTTCTTCCAAATGTATTGTTTTTGCCAAGATCTCAGGTTTTGAAATTCAAAAGGCAAGAATTTGCCTCTCTTGTTCTGTAGTATAATCCCATCCCTGAGGCAGCAGGCCAAGAAATCCTGTATGGGCAATAGTTCACAGGTAACAAGAATTACTGAGAAGGGAAAACATATCATTTAATGTATCAAAATATTATCCTGCAACATTCACAAACAGAAGATGTTAATTATCATTAACATGCATAGTTATACTCACAAGAACTATTTAATTTTCTGAGTGTACATCTTATTTTATGCATCACACTACATCCTACCTATCAGTACTGCATTACTGGCCACAGAGGAGGAGTTCAGTAAATGTTTTATTTGCTAGCATTCACATGTTCAGAGACAAACTCCTTCTCACCCCATCCTATTCCTGCCATTTGCAGGACAAGACACAGACTGGCTGCCCCTGCCCTGTCAACCCCATATAGAAAGAGGAGCCCTAAGTTCCCTTGGGCCACCAGAGAGACCTCATCCCATGCTGTGTGCTCTTGTAAACATGCTTATGCTATGAGATCTGTTATATTTGGATCCTTTGCCTTAGTAATTTTGAGAAATGAAGACAGGGATTTCTAAACGAAAGTATATCTGCCCAAAAAGCTTACTTAATATTTTATTACACATTCTGTTCTATGCTAAAGCTGTTCATTTTTATTTATCTAACAATTTTGGAGGGGAATGAAGACATGTGAACACTGGTAAATTTAGAAATTCTTCTTAGAAATGGTAATTTCCTAGTCAACTCTAAAATTATGGTGATTATACCTCTGCTGATGACTACAGATGAGGCTACTGTGATTTTATAAATGGGTGAAAATTGGTCACCTCTTCTTTTATCCCCTATTAGAAAATGTGGTTCTTGTACATATAATCATGTAGGTGTGCTTCTCCTGGACTGTAGATTCTCAACTTAATTCTCTAGGTTTAAATGCATATAATTCACCCACATGGGGCCTTGCCATTCCACTTTTGCAAAATGAAGGAGTCAGTGCAGGCACTCCCTGAGATAGTCTGTGTCTGCATTTTGGTGGGCCTCCCTTTTCATGAACACCTTCGTCACTCTCTTACACCTCCACCTGGTTTTGAAAAAACTCCTTCCCTCCTGGGTGTGGATAATTTATCATCAGAAACGTGCTCCTTTGAATTTTTGAGGTTCAGGAGGATTGGAAGGCAGAGCTTTGACTTTAGACCATTCAGGGCGATGAAGAAGATTTAAGTAATGTCCTTGAGCCTCAATTTCTCCCCTGGAAAATGATGGACAGAATATGTCCTTCTAGGTTGTGTTTTCCTTGCACACTGAAATGCTTGTGGGGGATAAGTGGAGGCTGGTGCATGAGAAGCTATCAGGTTCCTTTCCCTTTGCCGTCTCCAAGCCCTTCCTACTGAGGTGCACACTACCACTTTAGAAGGAAATGCATGATAACCAGCTGAGAGCCAGGCCTCTGAGAAATGGAACCTACATGTGCAAGATGGTAGGAAGAAGGTGCCAGATGAAGTGAGAGGACACCAAAGATAAATTCTGCCCTCTGAAAATGTTATCAGGCCTCACCCTGCTGCTGCTGCTGTAGCTGCTGGTGGTGGTGATGATGATGATGGTGATGATGAAAAGATTTTTTGGTCCCATTTTGGGAAACCCTTTGAATTCAGAGAAATTGCACAAGAATAAGATCAGCTGTGTAGATGGAGGCTCACATTAAGTAGGGGAAATTTCCACTGCAGGGAAGCTGTATTGGGACAATTCATGGGGAGTAAAAACAACCAAGTTAAACTTAGCTCAACAGAGCACAAAAGCACATTGAAAAATTCCCTCTAAATAGAAGCTGACTGTTCAGGGTGGGTTTAAGTCATGGGAGCTGGCGTGGAGCCTTCTGTTGATGGTAAGGATTGGGCCTCTTCTTGAAGAAATGAATAAGTAAAGAAACACGAAATAGTAACAACTTATATCTGTATAGCATGCTTCCATTAGAGTGGAGGATGTATGGGGCTTTATTTTGTTCTCTTCTGTATTCTCAGAGCTTAGAACATGGCCTGACACATAGTGAGGTTCCAAAATTATTTATGGAAGGAAATAAAAAAATGAATACATATTAAATAATGTCAAATAATGATAATACTTGAAGAAAATAAAGCAGGGTAAGGGTACTGGGTGCAACAAAAATGCAACTCCAGGTAGGCTGGTCAGGAATGGCTTTTTTTCTGCAGACGATATTGGAACAGAGACCAGAATGTAGTGAAGGAGTGAGACATGCAAATAACTGGAGGGTTAGCCTTATAGGCAAAGGGAACAGCATGTGCAAATGTCCTGAAGTGAAAACATGATGAGTGGCATCTTAGATTCTATTTTTTTTAAATATTTTATTTATTTATTTTTGAGAAGGAGATAAAGAACATAAGCATGGGAGCGGCAGGCAGAGGGAGAAGCAGGCCCCCCTGGCCTGGGGACATTCTTCCCTGGAGAAGCAGTGACCCTGATGCATGGCTCAATCCCAGGACCCTGAGATTATGACCTGAGCCGAAGGCAGATGGTTAACCGACAGCCATTCAGGCCCCCTAGATTCTGCATTTCTAATAAGCTCGCAGTGTTGCCAGTGTGGCTGGTTCCATGAACCACGCTTTCAGTAGTAAGGATTCAAACTAGAGCTTAATCATGGAATCAGTAGCTAAAGTGAGGAGGTCATAGACCTCAGAGATGAGGTCACTGCATGAGAAAAAGAGGATAAAAAACTGCATATGCAAAATAACCTTTTCAATATAAAATATGTATGCAAAGATCGATATTAAAAATATTAATAGTGTCTTTCTCAGTGAGGTCACATTTTAGCTAATTCAAATTCTCTTTAGAATATTGCAAAAATTATTTTTAAAAAGTTAATTTACAAACTAACATATATCTTTGCTTAAGACCTTGAGTTCAAAATATACACAAAATTTCCAAAATTAAAAAAATAAGTATAGGGTGCCTGGGTGGCTCAGTGGGTTAAGCCTCTGCCTTTGGCTCAGGTCATGATCTCAGGGTCCTGGGATGGAGTTGCACATCGGGCTCTCTGCTCGGCTGGGAGCCTGCTTCCTCCTCTCTCTCTTTCTGCTTGCCTCTCTGCCTACTTGTGATCTCTCTGTGTCAAATAAATAAATAAATAATATCTTAAAAAAAAATAAGTATGGACATATGAGAATTTGCCAGGGTTTTCCTAGGAAAGGCTTCATAGAGGGGATGATTTTAAACCAAATCTTGATATTTAAGTAAGTGAAACATAAGTTTGGGCTTTTAGCAACTTCTCTCTTATTTTCCTGTTCTAATGTGGGAATGGGGAGGGGATGTGGAGCACGAGTAATATACTAGTTATTTATTGCTGTGTAACAAATTATTCCACAACTCATCTACTTAAAACACGTAACATTTAGGGGCGCCTGGGTGGCTCAGTTGGTTAAGCAACTGCCTTCAGCTCAGGTCATGATCCTGGAGTCCCAGGATCGAGTCCCACATCGGGCTCCCAGCTCCACGGGGAGTCTGCTTCTCCATCTGACCTTCTCCTCGCTCATGCTCTCTCTCACTGTCTCTCTCTCAAATAAATAAATAAAAATAAATTAAAAAAAAAAAACACGTAACATTTATAATCTTACATTTTCTGTGATTTAGCGATTTGAGACCTGCTTAGCTGGGTGGCTCTGGCACAGGATTTCTCATGAAGTCAACTTGAAGACATTGGCTGGAACTGTAGTCATCTGAAGGCTTGACCAGGGCTGGCTGGGGCATCCAAGATAGCTGGCAGGAGGCCTCAGTACCCTGTTGTGTGGAGCTCTCCATATGCCTATTTGATTTTCTCTATGATGTGGCAGCTGGCTTCACTGTGAGTGAATGATACAAGATAGACAGAGAAAGAGAAAGAAGGAGAGGGAGAGAGAGAATGGAGGAGACAGAGCACCTTTTATGACATATATGACACTTCAGCTTTCTTCTATTCACTCATAGAAACATGTCACTAAGTACAGTCCATACTGCAGGGGAGGAAATATAGAGTCTACCTTCTGAAAGGAGACTGTGGATATATATTTTTTTAATTTTTATTTATTTATTTATTTATTAGCAGGGTTAAAATCATGCTTTATTCCTCTCAGCCAAGGAACTTGGGCAACTTCATTTATTTATTTATTTAACATATAATTTATTATTTGCTTTAGGCCTACAGGTCTGTGAATCATCAGGCTTACACATTTCACAGCATTCGCCATAGCACATACCCTCCCCAATATCCATAATCCAGCCACCCTATCCCTATCTGCCAACCCCCCCAGCACCCATCAGTTTGTTTCATGAGATTAAGAGCCTCTTATGGTTTGTCTCCCTCCCGATCCCATCTTGTTTCATTTTTTCCCCTACCCTCCACGACCCCCCACCCTGCCTCTCAAATTCCTCATATCAGAGAGATTATATGATAATTGCCTTTCTCTGATTGACTTACTTCGCTCAGCATAATACCCTCTAGTTCCATCCACAGCATTGCAAATGGCAAGATTTCATTTCTCTTGATGGCTGCATAGTATTCCATTGTATATATATACCACTTCTTCTTTATCCATTCATCTGTTGATGGACATCTAGGTTCTTTCCATAACTTGGCTATTGTGGACATTGCTGCTATAAACATTCGGGTGCACGTGCCCCTTCAGATCACTACGTTTGTATCTTTAGGGTAAATACCCAGTAGTGCAATTGCTGGGTCATAAGGTAGCTCTATTTTCAGTTTTTTTGAGGAACCTCCATGCTGTTTTCCAGAGTGGTTGCATCAGTTTGCATTCCCACCAACAGTGTAGGAGGGTTCCCCTTTCTCCGCATCCTCGCCAGCATCTGTCATTTCCTGACTTGTTCATTTTAGCCATTCTGACTGGTGTGAGGTGGTATCTCATTGTGGTTTTGATTTGTATTTCCCTGATGCCCAGTGATGTGGAGCACTTTTTCATGTGTCTGTTGGCCATCTGGATGTCTTCTTTGCAGAAATGTCTGTTCATGTCCTCTGCCCATTTCTTGATTGGATT
>ML102045.1:0-19808 GCA_003697995.1 Taxidea taxus jeffersonii | reverse complement strand
GGGGTAAATAGAAGTTCAGAAAAGAGAAAAAAAATTAAAAGAACACAAATAATGAAAAAATATTAAAAAAGAAAAAAGTATATATATATATATTAGACTGGTGACTAGAACAGGGTCAACCACTTAATTTTGGGAGTATTTTGGTCTCTTAGAAGAAACTACCTCCCAAAATTTTAAAGAATGAAAATCATATAAGGGTGAACCCAATGAAGGGATGGAATATGACTATAAAGATGAAAAAAATTTTTTTTAAATTTCTAACAAAGGAGTTGATAAGGTAAGTTGGTTGGGAGAATGAAGAAAAAGAGTGGAGAGAACTTGCTTGGGCTGGAGACTGGATCAAGCCCAGTGCTAGATTTAGGGTGTATTTTGATCTATTAGAAGAAGTTGTACCCCAAATTTTTTAGAAGAAAAAACCCTATGTGTATACAAAGAATAAAGTTAGATACAATGAAGGATAAAATATGACTATAATAAAGTTTCAAAAAAGATTTTTTTAAAGAAAGTTATTAAGGTATACTAGTTAAAAAACGTTAAAAGAGGAAAGGGTAAAAGTTAAAAAAAATTAGCAGAAGAGAAAAAAAATTGTTTTAAATTAATTAACTTTGCAAGACTAAAGATTCATGGGGGAAAAGCCATGAATTCCATGCTTTGCTTTCTCCTCCTCTGGATTTCCGCTGTTCTCCTTGGTAAGTGAACTTGGTCTTGGCTGGATTTCTTGTTGATCTTCTGGGGGAGGGGTCTGTTGTAGTGATTTTCAAGTGTCTCTGCCCCAGGCGGAATTGCACCGCCCTTACCAGGGGCCAGGCTAAGTAATCCCCTCGGGTTCGCATTTGGGAGCTTTTGTTCCCTGAAAGTGTTTTGTAGAGTTCTGGAGGATGGGAATGAAAATTTCTGGCCTGGAGGAGCCGAGAGCTTGGGGCCCCACTCTTCAGTGTGCCCTCAGAGAAAAGTGCTCAATCACTCCCGTCTCCCCGGCCTCCAGCCGCGCTTGGAGAAAATCGTACAATCACTCCCGTCTCACTGGCCTCTGGCCGCGCTCTGAGCTCACCCAGCCTGTGACCAAGCATCTCTGTCTCTGGCAGAGTCCCACCTGGAATCTCCGAACCCTGCAGATTCCTGGGCTCTCCCAGGTCGGAGTCTCCCCGGATCTTGTGGGAACCCCACGCACAGAGCACCGGCCTGTGTCACAGATTATGGTTCAAGGTAACCCCGAGTTGAGATTTCACTCCTCAGCTCTGTCTCTGCAGCCGGCTTCCCCACTCTAATACCTGTGAGCTCTGCAACACTCAGACACCCCTGATCCTTCTGTGACCCCGCAGGACCTGAGGCCATGCCGTCCCCGTGGGTCTTCACCCTGGTTTAGCCTCTGGAGCAATGTCCCTACATGGAGCAGACTTTTAAAAGTCCTGATTTTGTGCTCCATTGTTCCACCGCTTGCTGGGAGCCGGCCCCTCCCCCCATGGTCTATCTTCCCTTCGCGTTGGATTCACTTCTCTGCTGGTCCCACCTTTCAGAAAGTGGTTGATTTTCTGTTTCTAGAATTGTTGCTCTTCTTCTCTTTGATCTCCTGTTGGATTTGTAGGTGTTCGGAATGGTTTGATAGGCTATCTAGCTGATCTCCTGCTGCCTGATGTCATCTCAGCCTGCTACTTCTCTGCCATCTTGACTCCTCCCCTCCTATGTGGATATATTTTTAAACCACCACAGGTAGAATGGGGTATGATAGTTCAAGGACATTCTAATTTTCATAGGAACCGAACTGTATATGATTATAGAATACTGTGGCTTGCTTTGTTAGTCATCTAGCATGCCTGATGTTTAGCAGAGTACAGGGTGAAAAAGATGAAGGGTAGGGGGATGTGGTGAGCAAAATATCTAGAACATAATATAAGCCACAATGTAATTTTAAGTTTTCTAGTAACCACACTGAAAGATGTAAAATAAACAGGTATAATTAATTTTAATAATATCTCATTAGCCCAATATATGCAAAATATTCTCATTTCACATATACTCAATGTGAAAGTTATTAATGAGATATTTTATATTCTTTTTTCTCTATACTAACTCTCTGGAATCTGATGTACATTTTAAACGTATAACACTTTAAACTTATAGCACCTTGGATTAGCACTGTTCCAAGTGGTCAGTAGCAACATGTGGCTAGTGGTCACTATATAAGACCACTGAGAAATAACCTTGGGCACAACCCAATAAGCAAATAGTGGGCCCAATAAAAGGGCTTAAGCTGAACAGTGATATGATCAGACTTCCATCTATTTCAGAAATCACTCTGACTGCCTGTGTTTAGGACCTGGAGGAATAAGCAGGCATGACTGGCCTAGGAGACTATTAGAATATTCTTTTTTAATATTATTTATTTTTTTATTAACATATAATGAATTATTAGCCCCAGGGGTACAGGTCTGAGAATCGCCAGGTTTACACATTTCACAGCACTCACCATAGCACATACAATTCCCATTGTCCATAACCCAACTACCCTTTCCCTACCTCCCTACTCCCAGCAACCTTCAGTTTGTTTTGTGAGATTAAGAGTCTCTTATGGTTTGTCTCCTTCATGATCCCGTCTTGTTTCATTTATTCCTTTCCTACCCCCAAACCCCCCACGTTGCCTCTCAACTTCCTCATATCAGGGAGATCATATGATAATTGTCTTTCTCTGATTGACTTATTTTGTTAAGCAACATACCCTCTAGTTCCATGAGACTACTGGAATATTCTATGTGAGAGTTTGAACAAAGCTGGTTACAATGATGATGGAGAAGAGAAGATGTAAATAAGATAGATAGCAAGGAAGTGGTTTGTACTTGGTTCACTGATCACTTGGATGTGGGGAAGTAGGTGGTCAGAAGAGAGAGAAGCTTAGAGTGATTCTAAGGTTTGGGTGATTGACAGGATATAAAAAGGAAATACAGGACACAACATATTTTGCCCTGGGAAGATGGCAGGAGAAGATTACATATGCAGATTTAGAAAAGTTTTGATTGAGGTAATTGTGCAGGAGAGAGATAGAGATGCCTCACAGCCAACTAGCTGGGTAAATATGGAGCTTAGCTGAAAAAACCCACCTTCAAGCAGAATCATTACTGAGCTTCTTCCTTCTGTGTAACATCACTATGAAACTGCAGAGCACTTTGGAGAGTTCTAGTCTCTCCTTGCTCATTGTGGAGACAGAATTAGCTGAGGAGCAAGGAGCAGAACCACGTCAGGTATAGTCCTCTGAACAGTGGGCACCTGTCTGGGAGGCCTGCTTTCCTAGCCCCATGACCTAGTTTCTTGGGAGCCAGAGAGACGCTATGGGAGCCACACGGAGTGGTCATCTTAGAGGAAGGCAGGAGCCCCTCTGCCTGAACACTGTGTTGTGTCCTGAAGAGGAACAGAAGAAGAGAGTGTCTGGAAGTTAAGAATTCCTGTCCTGGAATGTGGTTTCCACCTCTGATAGAACCTATCCTGTGAGTGAAGTGTGCCCAATCCCTTCCTCTTCGTTACTAGAAATGATGCCTTAGTGCAGGGGTTGCAAACTGGAAGGCTCAGTGGGCGCACAATGGGCTCAGCCAAAGGGACCAGCTGCCACTCAGCTCTAGGAGATTTTTGTGAAGTGGCAACAAGAGTCTAATTGCCAGGTAGTCTGATCTTTGTATGCATGTGAATTTTTTTGTGACTTTTCTGACTTTTAAATATTGGATAAATTTTATTTAAACACTGCAAACCAAACAAAATATGTCTGTGGACTCCCAGCCCACAGGCCACCAGTTTTTGACATTGGCCTAAATGCTTTATTTATATCATAATATATCATGCTTTCTTGTATTTTTCTACTTATTTTCCTACTGCAACCACCATTTTTTGTATGGATTGTTTCTGTTTGTTTGCTTCTTTGTTTTCATTCCCTTTCTACAATGGGTCAGACCCTATTTGTTGATTAATTTCACATTTGGAAGGTGGACAGAGCTACAGAGGCATTGAGACCCTTCATTCTTCTGAGACCTAAAATGGTAGACCATATGGAAAATGACATATTCCCCTGGCAGATTCAGGCCTCAGAACTGGGATGAGACAGGGGTAGTTAAAGATGCAATTGGCCATATTTTGCTGATGACTCTTCTAATAAACTGGAAGATAATTTAAAGCAGATCTGTATTTAATAATAAAATGAAACATCGGGGTCATTTGTGAGAGTATTAAGTCTTATGATGAAAAAAACATTACTTTTTCCAGTGCTCAAAACTAAACATTTCTTTTTAAAAATTGAAGAAGGAAGTAAAATAGAAAATATAAGAAGAGGGGCACCTGGGTGGCTCAGTGGCTTGGGCATCTGCTTTCAGCTCAGGTCATGGTCTCAGGGTCCTGGGATCGAGCCCTGCATCGGGCTCTCTGCTCAGCTGGGAGTCTGCTTTCCCCCTTCTCTCTCTGCCTACTTGTGATCTCTCTCTCTATCAAATAAATAAATAAATAAGATCTTTAAAAAAAGAAAGAAAAAATAAGAAGAAAACTAGTGAGGGAAAATGGGAGACAAATACATGGGATAAATGGATTTATTATGCATTACTCATGGATATTATGGTGCTATGTGCCTTAAGTTTGTAGAAGAGAAGTGATGCTCTCTCATCATGCTCCCTTATTCCTCCTCCCTCTTTCCTGCCTATGGACAGAGTTGTTGTAGATTGGTGAGATTCTACGACACTGGACCTTGTTTGCCTGTAGGTCCATTAAAAGATCATGGACTGTTCATTGAAAGATTGTGCACATTGTGTACACAAAGATTGATACACAAGTATTCATAGAAGCTTTGTTCTTAATAACCAAAACCTGGAAACAGCTTGAATGTTCATCAGTAGGTGAATAGATAAATGAACAGTAGTGTATCCATACAAAGGAATAGTACTCAGCATTAAGAAGGAACAAAAATTATGATATACACAAGAACATGAATGACACACAAAATATCCTATGTTTTGTGTCAGAGCCCAAAGAATTCATACTATATGATTCAATTTATATGAAACCCTACAAGAGGCAAATCTAATCTATGGTGACAGAAAATATATCCATGGTTGCTTAGAGCTTGGAGTGGTAGGCGTGGAATACCAAAAAAGCTGAAGGAATTCGGGGGCAACGGTGGGTGACAGAGGTGACTTCTATCTTGGTTACATGTGCAGTTAGTGTTTCAAAACTCACCAAACTTACACTTAAAACAAGTACATATTATTTTATGTAAATTATAACTTAATACAGTTGATTTAAACAAAAGGGTTATGTACAAAGGGTATCGTTCTCTCTGCTGCTTCCCTGTACCTTTTTCACCTATGCGGCAGAAATAGTTACTAGACCTAGTCCTCCTTTCTGCTTCCATGTGGCATAACTGGGGAGAAAGGCGGGGCCTTCCTGCTTGGGACATGGCCAGCCAACCTTTGGCTCCCACCTTGAATCATCAAGCATTTTCTATATCCATTTATGGCAGATGAGGTGTGGTGAAATCTTGAAGTTGGGTTTGGACTTATGGGGAGGAAAAGTGTTCCTGCTCTGAGCTCTCAGCCTTGTGCAGGCACTCTAGCCCAGCTTACAAGTGGTCTGCTTCAACAGGTGGGTGGATAAATGGTGTAGGAACCCAACTTTGACTGAGAATAGGACACTTACTTTCCTTGCCTTTACCATTATTCTGTAGGTGGATAGCTCCCTCAGTGGCATTTGGGAGAGGGATAACTAAGGTTCAGAACATGACATGATTTGGATATTTCTAGGACTGGGTAAATGCCATCTAAACATCATAATTATTTCTAAGATAAGTCTTCCATAGATATACCATTTTCATTCAGACCCCAGGACCTTTGCACATGTTATTCCTTCAACCAGGAATGCCATTCTCCAGTCTTAATTCCTGTCTGGCTGGCCAAATGCTTACTTTTCAAAGTTCAGGTTGAGTCATTGATCCTAATCCTTTCCAGTGATCAGTCTCAAAGCAGGTCTGTGTATTTCTTGTTACCTGATACAAAAGAAGGGAAAAGGGCTTGGAAGTCATACAAGTCTGTGTTCACATTTCACCTGACATTCACTATGTGACTATGAGCAAGTTATTTATCCTCTCTGAGCCCCTGTATACATAAATATATATATTTAATCAATGAGGTCAATATATATATAAACTGTGTGTGTTTGTGTGTGTGTGTGTATAGTCAGTGAGGCTTAAGTGATTGATATTTATATTTATGTACTTTTAAAATTTATGTTAATTCCTACTTTTTTGGGTTGTTGAGTATATTATATGAGATAATTAAATAATTTACAAAATGAAGGTGCAGAATATATTCTAGCTATGATGGTTATTTGACTCTGGTGGCAATAACAGCCACCAGCCGGTTCTTGCATCTAAGTGTGGACTTGTGACATGGAAACTGTGGAACGTGACTGCAGTGTGTCACTCCTGGGGTAAGAATTTTAGAAGAAGGCTTGCCTTCTCCACCATCTCTGACACCAGCAACACCTGCATTGGAAGAAACAAGTTTATTTTGTGTTAGGTCCCTGATCCCAGGGTTTATTTATTATATCAGCTCATGTTAATTAATTACTCTAGTGAATTTAGAAATTGGCACTTTGAGGTGAGGGGTTAATGCAAGAGAAACCTAAAATATGTTGCATTGCCTGCAGTTGGGTGGTGGGTGGCTCAGACACTGATATGGAAAGCTGGGAAGGTATAGACCCATGGAAGTGATGGCAAAGCATTTGCTGAATCTGTTGCTGGTGATAATTTAAAAGTAGGCCAAGTGCTGGAGAAGCTTTTTGTCCCCAGAGGCTGGTTGTTGCTTATTGTGTTCAGCAAAGTATAACAAGACAGAGATATGCTCAGGCAAGATTTGGTTTGTTTGAAAATAGAAATGAAGGAGACTAGATAGAGTCCATAAATGTGATTCTTCATGGGACCAGAAAAGAAAACTACTTATTGACCCCAACTAGTAGAAGATAAGCCTGAAAAAGGCTTTGAGCAACAGAGGTCCACTTTAAAAATCTGTTTATAAAATGCCGTGTTAGTTTCCATAGAGATTATAAAATTAACTTGGGATTGTTCTCTACCCTCAAAGAGTTTGCAATTTATTAAAAGAAGTAGTAGTGGTAGTAGTAGTAGAAGAAGAAGAAGAAGAAGAAGAAGGTATGCACAAATAACAGTGGTGAAGACAGTTAATGATTGAAACATGTTCCTTTAAATGATGGAAAAATTACAACCTTCTAGGAGTAGCCCAGGGTAGGGTTCTTAAGGGGAAGGGGGAGCATGGACCTTGGTTATCCATCAAGCCCTCAGACCCATGAATGAATGAATTTCAGTTATCTTTCAAACTCATTTTCATCTTTTTGAAATTTGAGGGTTCATATTTGGTCTATGGGGTACTAGCATAGAGGGGGTCCCTTCAGCCAGCCCATGACTTCTCTACTGACTTTCTTCCCTAACTTTACAAGTAGTCTGGACTGAGACTTGAATAGGTTCCCCTCTTAGAGCCTCATTTTTGTAAAGGCATAAGAGGACCTTGCTGTCATCCTCCTTCTTCAATTGCCCCCAGAGTACGAGATGCCCTAGGCCTTAAAGCACAGTGTTTGCAGAGATTGCTTGTTTTTATTGTCTCTTGTTTTTTAAAAATAGTCATTCTCTGGGCAAAGAATGAGAGCTTTCAGCTTCTTATTGTTTCCTGGCATGCGCCTAGTACCTTTTCAGCTTGTTTTTATTGTCTCTTTGGTGGCGCAGAGCATTTATCTAAATATAGAATGGTACAACACTGTGGACAGGACTGGAATAAGATAAAATTTTCTTTCCAATCAATTCCCTTGCATCTCCTAGTGAACATTCAGTACTGTTCTTTTCTCAGAGTGGCGAGAGTGGGGAGCAGAAAGAAATATTGAACTGTGGCACTTTCCAAAGCTGAAGTCAATCATCGAAAGACCTTCCAAGATAGCAAGTCCAAGGTAGTTGATGCTTGGGACGCTGGCTCTCCTGTGACCTTGGGCAGACCACACAATGATTGTCAGCAGCATATACCTGCCCACTGGAGGCAGGGTGATGTCCTGGAAGGGGTCCAGGCATCAGCAGACCCAGATTGGGTCTCCTGCCCCCCACTTATTTTAGAGTGACCTTGGTTAAGCTACTCAACCTCATCTGGAAAACGGGTGATACTAAGAAAATCTGTCTCTATGGTTCTTATGAGGGTTAAAGGAAGTGAATATATGTATATTATTCAGTACATTTTCAAGAAATGGTAGCTATTATTTTTATAGGATTATATTTTATAGTATTAGTGTTTTAAATATGGCCACATCTTTAATTTTGTTTCTGCGAGAAATAATCTATATAAATTTATTTATGCTATTAATGAAAAGCAGCTCTCACCTTTTTGTGAATCAGATACAAGTCCCTTATTACCTTCATTCATTCTGGTAGAGGGTTTCATTACCAGAGGAAGCACTATGTAGCAGTTAGAGCAGGGACTCTGGCACTAGTCCTTGGGGTTTGAATCCTAGTGTGTGATCTTGAGCAAGTTGCTTAACTTCTCTGGAACATAACCTTCATCTGCAATTGTGTTGTCACACAATATCAATCTTTATATTTTTGGTGCAGAAATATTGAGTCTAGGGAACTCCTTCAGCCCCTAATGGGGGTTTGGCTATATATGGTACATGTACCCTGTTATTTTTATTAAATCTGAATTCTGAATTCCAAAACTCATCAGGCTCCAAGGGTTTTGGATAAGGGATCTGTGATATACCCTCCTAAGGTTATTTTGAGTTACCTTAACTTCATGTAAGCCTCTTGGAACCTTTTTAGCTATGAGTGTCATCCTTGGAACAGCCCTTTGAGAGAATAATTATTATCCCATTCTATGGATGAGGATACTAAGGTGCAGAGAAGATTAGCCACACAGTTCGGGATGTGGTAGAGCTGGAATCCAATCAAGGAATTTCTGACTACAAATCTCATGCATTCTGTTAAAACAGATTAATTCCTAGGGCCCTGTACATGCCCCAGCAAAACCAACCCTTGAGTTAAGATTCTACGAGAGAATTAGGGTCTATGGTTAAGGAAACACCGTAACCTGGGACTGCCCTCTCCCAGCATCTCCACAGGCAGACTAGCTCTGTGGGCTTTTCAACCTCATTCTATAGCCATGCAGAGGGGGGGGAGAGTGGAGGGCAGCCAACCACATGGCATGACGAGAGCCAGTCCTGCACACTGTCCAGCTGCACTCCTGTGTCTGTTTGGGTCTTTCCAAAATTCGACAATAACAAAAGGATTTTAGTGCAAGTAGTGATCTGTGAAACACAGGAAACACTATCTGCCATTTGGTAGTGGAAAAGTAAACCAGAGAAGGGAAGGCAGCCAGTAATAGGTGTGTGAGTATGCGATTTCCCACAGTGAGTGACTGAGACTCCACAGGGAAATGTGAGGTCACAGTATAAAACACATGCCTCAGAATGATCCTACCCCAGGGATGAGGGAGCTGAAGTATTTATACTCCATCTCTGGAGAATCATTGATTGAGGGTTACTCCCAGGGATGTCCTTGGCTGGCAACCAGAAGCAGCATGGCCTTCCTCATTCTGAAATGTGAGGTCTAAACCATATGAGTGAAGCACTGACTGGGTCCGTGACATGCCCTTCAGCACAGTTCTGTACAGTAGCAGGAACAGCCTCATTTGTGAAAAGCCCAAGATGGATGATGGTGTCCCACTCACTGCGTTTGATATCTACAGACAGACCTGCCTACCCTCAAAAAGTCCCCCATGTGCTTCCTGCCATGGTGCCAGAGATGTAAGCTGTAAGTCCCCAGTTCCCCAGAGGCCACCAGTAAAATGTCAGTACACTACCCAGGGGAATTAACAATCGAGCTATGACGTTCCTTTCCTCTCCTCACTGAGAGACTTGCCTCTAGGGAATGGGACACAGAACAAAGATGTTTTAATGGAAGGGGAAAAAAAAGTTCTGGATAAGGGTGAAAGGAAAGGACAAACCATGAGAAATGAGTCACCACCAGTAAAGAGCCTAGGTAATCTGTGGTGTTAGCTACCGTGTGGCAGATGGACACAAAGGGGGGGCGACACCGAGGGGGACTTTCTCGGAGAGGGAAGGGGTCCAAAGGGACATTTTCTTGTTTCCTAGTTTTATGCAGATCAGGGTCTGTGAAGGAAGACTCCCTTCATTGCTGTTGAGACTGTGAGCTCCGGGAAAACCGTGACCACGTCTTCTTGTCTGTGTGCTCAGAGCTCAGCACAGGGACCCAACTGAGTAGAACTGCCATGAATCCAGTCCTCTGCTCTCTTTTTTGCTTGCTGCTTCCTTTCTCACTTTTTTATTAGCGACCCTGCATTCATTCCAATGAACTTTCTGTATCACCACTTCTCCTTCTATAAGACAAGAAACACCACCATCACCACCAACATACTTATGGGCGGTGAGACTTTGGACAAATTACTTAACTCTCAGTTTACTCAGTAGTAAAGGTAGAGAATGCCCCCCTGACTTCCTGAGCTTGGAGTAAAGACTCAGTGAGGTGTTATGAATTGAATTGTGTACCCCACCCCCATCCAAAATTCATATGCTGAAGATCTAACCCCCAGTATGACTGTACTCAAAGCCAGGACCTAGAAGGAGATAATCAAGTTAAAACGAGGTTGTGTGGTGAGACCTTAGTCCACTAGGACTGGTGTCTTTACCAAAAGAGGAAGAGACAACAGAGGTCTCTTTCTCTTTCTGTGCACAGAGGAAAAGCCTTGTGAGGACACAGCGAGCCAGGAAGAGAGGCCTCACAGGAAACCAGATTTTCTGGCATCTTAGTCTTAGACTTCTGGCTGCTAAAACTGTCAGAAAATTGGTTTCTGTTGCTTAAGCCACCCAGGCTGTGGCTTTTGTTATGGAAACCGTAGCAGACTAATACAGAGGCAACTGACAGGAAGGGCTTTCCTGCAGAACCTGACACAAGGGCAAGAGTCATTCAGTGCAGCTCTTGGCATTATTATTGCCTCGAATAAGAATACCTGCCTTACTAGAAGAGAAAGAGAATCTGGAAATCCTGCAACCAAACAGTTTGAAAATCCACTTTAAGCTTCTGAGGAGAAATGGACATCAGAAAGAAGGCAAACAGCATTCACTGAAATTTTCCAACCCTGTTTCTGTATAGAAGGCATAATAATTTGTGTCAAATAATATGACTGCATCTTTCCTCTGAGGAGCTTAATGTGCTTATGGCAACCACTTATCCATCAGGCGAATGTCTGCATCCTGAGGATGAGCTAAGGGAATATCTGAGATGGCCTGGTGCCTGAGGCCAGGACCGGGCACCGAGGGGCGCTAATAAAATAAGGTAATTGTGTCTGTTCCAGCCTCTCTGTAGCTTAGGCTGGGCCGTCTGGAAGCAGGCCAGGCTGGTCGGTCTTAAGAATTGCGGAGTTAAGTTTACAATACAAGACAGATTTTACTGCAAGTAGGCCTTAACTAATAATGGCCTTTTCAAAATACAGCTAACTGACTCATGGGCACATCAGGGAGAGAGACCTCCCGAAACTCCATTCTTTCACTGAAACTCAGAGGTTCTGTCTTCTGAATGTTGTTTGCATTCCTTGGGGATGCCCCTGTCAGACCCCTCCAGGCAGGCTTCTGGGCCTCAGACCTCCTAGGAGCAGATGGGGGAGGGGGAAGAGGAGGCCTCTCAAGCAATTGCGGTTCTTTTTGTTTTCATTTTCAATCCAAATTAATGCACTGGAGATGGTACTGGGATGTTTGGGAAAGCAGAACCATCTGGGATCATTGGTCAGAGTTCTAAATGGTGTAGAAAGAGGGGAGAAATGTGGCTTCTGATAAATGGGAAGGGGGTAATGTTGGCTTAATTGAAAGCAGTTGAAATGACTCTTTTGTCTCTTTTTTTCCCTCAAGTTTCTCTTCAGATCAGTGTTGTCCAACTGTCCTCAGAGACTACATAAGGCACGATCGAAACTTCTATTGTCCTTTACTGGTACTGCCTCTCTGTCAACCCTGGCTTCACAGGGAATGATGTTGTTGCCTAGACGATTTCTTGCCATTTATTCCTCTGTCACAGATGAATGAAGTGCTAAAATGTGGATCATTAAACTCACTGCTTTTTGTATCTCCCAGACACTAAGTATTTGTTCTTTGATTCAATGTTGATTCGATGTATTCATCAAGTCCAAACATTTACTCAACACTCGCCAGGTTCCAGACCCTTTTAAAGGCAGTGGCTATGCTAAGGCAAATGAGGAGGAAGCAGGCTCCCCGCTGAGCAGAGAGCCCGATGCGGGGACTCCATCCCAAAACCCTGAGATCATGACCTAAGCCGAAGGCAGTGGCTTTAACCCACTGAGCCACCCAGGCGCCCAAAGATCTCCCTTTTAGTGGGAGAGCAGAGAATTCATTCCTAACACATGACCACGAGGAGGACAGAACACGGAGCAAGTCTTTGAAGAGAGTACCAAAGGATATGGAGTGACCTTCCAGGAGGGAAGAAAAAGAGAGGAGCATTAGTAGGAGGGAAGATGTAATGATGAAAAAGAAGAAGTCAGCAAGTTGTTTTTGAGAGAATCAATCTTTTTGATGTATGGATGAAGGCAGCTGGTGATGTTGGTATAGATTGCAGGCAAGTTTAATTTGGGCACTAGGAAGGTAGCCTCCATAGGTGAAAGCCTGAATGGAAGAACCTTTCTCATCTTGAACAGTACTATGTAATCATTTGGCCAAGAAAGGGAGCATGGAAGGAAGGAAGGAAGAGAGGAAGAGAGGATAGAGAGAAGGGAAGGAAGGAAGAGAGGAAGAAAGGAAGGGAGCAAGGGAAGAGGGGAGGAGGGAAAAAAGAAAATCCCCAGCTTGAGAAAATATCCTGTATGAATGGCTGCCTCCATTCCATAAGTCCAACCCCCTCTTGGCAGAAGGAGTTCAGAGATTGGTCTACTAGAGTTTCTTTTTAACATTTATAAGATACAACTAATCAACACCAAATTCATTGTTTCCCTTGTTTTTCAGAAGATTGGGGAATGGATTGACCTTGCCTTAAACCCATGAGAAGTGCACTGACTTAGGAAAAGCAATAACAGTATGATGTCTTATTATATAGGGTGATATTAAGATGGATAAAATTAAATACATTCTACGATATGGTTTGAACATTGTAGTGAATTAGCATGCAGCTTTGAATTTGTTATGCTGGTGGCCGAAATCTGTTATGGACAAGTTGGAATGCTGTTTAGTTTGTGTCATTCTAAAAATAAGTTTCCAGAAAGGGGTCCTAGCATATGCCTACACAAATGTACTGCTCACAAGGAACAGGGAGCTGAAGGGCAGGAGAGAGATCTACTAGCTACTAGTTAAAGCTCAGTTTAAGGATTGCTATAAGATTTTCATATGAATTGGGGTCAGTAGTAGATCTTATATAAAGGCCATTTGGGGAGGAAGGATCCAGCAGGAGCAGGAAGTGTTCCGGAAACCACTCGTACCCCTTCAGAAATACATGCCTTTGGTTTTCTCCTTTCATCCCATTAACTCATTGGGCTTCACTGATGGGATCTGGCTTTATTATATCACGTGGCTATTTTGTACATATCTGGGCACCCCAGATAATGGTAGTAAAGATGTTCACTCAGACTTGCTCAATCCAGAGATCAGGTGACTGAAATCTTGTTTGTACATCCCGAGTACCTGGAGTAGATGCCCAGTATGTTCAGTGTCTAAATCAACAGGCTTCCTTATTCCAGCAATTATACTAGTGGAAAACCTACTTCTTCAAAAAATATTTATTAATTATCTACTCCTTGGCAGGTATTGTATCTAGGGATACAATACTATGAATATAAGAGTGAGCAAGAGAAAAAAAAAAAAGGGAACAAGAGAGGTACTGCCCTGTCTTCTTGGAGCTTGTTGCTCATAAAGAGAGGCAACAGTGAAATCAGAAATTATAAGAAAGTATGAGAACATCATAATATGGTTAAGTGGGGTGCTGTTGAGCTCAGTACCAGGGAGACCATGTCTGCTGGGGAGGTTGATCAAGGGATGCTTCCTGGTATAAGTGACTCACATGAAGTTAGTCAGAGTTCTCAGCTCTAATGGGATTTATAATCTCTTTGGAGAAAGAACACTGTCACACATTCACTAGTAAGAAAGAGTATGATATAAGACGCTCCAGGTTCAGTGTTAGAACATGGGTTAGAGATGGTAAAGAGGGCAAAGTCAGAGAGCAGAAATGGACATGGAGGTTTTTCAGGAGGGAGGGGCACATAACTGTCCTTGAGAGATGGGGAGAACAGTGGAATAGAAGAAGAGGAGAAAAGGCAAGGGTGCCTGGGTGGCTCAGTTGGTTAAGCGTCTGCCTTCAGGTCAGGACATGATACCAGGGTCCTGGGATCCAGCCCCATATCGAGCTCCCTGCTCAGCAAAGAGTCTGCTTCTCCCTCTCCCTCTTCCCTTTCCTCCTGCTTGTGCTCTCTTGCTCTCTGTCAAATAAATCAGTTAAATCTTTAAAAAAGAGAGAGAGAGGCCCCTGGGTGGCTCAGTGAGTTAAGCCTTTGCCTTTGCCTCAGGTCATGATCTCAGGGTCCTGGGATGGAGCCCATGCATCGGGCTCTCTGCTCAGCAGAGAGCCTGCTTCCCCTCTCTCTCTGCCTGCCTTTCTGCCTACTTGTGGTCTCTCTTTCAGATAAATAAATAAAATGCTTTTAAAAAAAGAAAGAGAGAGAGAAGAAAAGGCAGAGATGGGAATTGTACCAGTTGGGGAAAGGAGGTCTAGATGAGTAGTGGCAGAAAATAGAGAGGCTGAATTACGCAAGACCTGGAAAGTCAGGCAGAAATGGAAGAATAGACATAGTCATGTTATAGTTATTATTTTAAATAATGTGATAAAAGCTACTACCTGTCACATCCCAGTCTGGGTTAGATGCTGGGCAGAAAATATTTAGTAATAAGGCTGCAATCCATCTCTCTATTTACCAGGGGGAAGCCTATGGGAAAGAAAGAAGGTAACAATCAAACTTCGTATAAACACGCTAATGATATTTGCTAGTGTAGGGTTCTTATCTATGAAATGCTTGTAGAAGGAGGTACCTGGCCTGCCTATGTTGCTCATTTGCAGCAAACTTGGAATCCGTGAATGTACTGGGCATGGGTCCTGGGAAAAGGTGAAGTAAATTATGTAATGACCTAAATATGATGTGAAGAGACTTGATGTGTAGGTGATGTGGCCACATACGTGGCTCAAAGGTTTTCTGTGAATCTGGGCAAGAGAATGTCTTGCTGTGGCATGAAAGGCCTGGGGAGCTGCATTAGTCCCGGACCACTGGCTGCTTTACCTGAGCTTTGTGATTACTTCCTTCCCTGAGGTTCTTAGCAGAGCTTGATACTGGGTTAGATCCCTATTTTTATGAGTCTGCTTTAACATGAGGATCCTTTGTGTTTTCTTAGGTACATGACTTGTATTGTCTCAATCAACCCCCTATGGTAGACACTCAGAAAAATTAGTTAATTGGTCCAAAACCATGCAATGAGGAAGCAGCAGGCTCCAAATTTCAACCCAGATCTGACTTCACAGCCCATACTTCCCACTGTTCTGCATTGTTCCCCTTTTTAAACTTGAATAGAACAGAACTGGTCATGGAGCCCCAGGAAGGCCCAGGGGGACCAGTAGGAAGCCTATAGGCCCTTTGAAAGCCACTTCCCCAAAGTACAGTTTTAATGGGAAAAGTTTTTCTAGTATAAAACCTGATTCATTTGAGATCTAAAAGGTAGTGTTTGTGTCACATTTTCCATGGAAAATCCCATTTTCACCAGAGGCGAACACTTACATCCCCACGGACCCTGTGATTCATGGAGGGTTTGTGAGCTATCGAGGGAATCATATCACAGTCTTTGAATGCTGAGAGAACAGCCGAAAGATTCTACCCTTGATGGGAATCAGATGATATGAATCAGAGTTTCTAGTTCCATCTTTAGCTCTAAAGCAAGCTGGAACCTTGTGGGAAGACTCACTATTCCCTGATGGGTTGGATCAGCCATATTTCACATGGGCTTCAGTGTATGAGGACTTTCGTATGCATTCATTCATAGCTCTGAGGGTGATTTGTTTGTTTGTGTTTCACATGATCTTTTATGAAGCATTAGGATCAGTTTCCTGTTAGGAACTTAGGGTTCCCTTTTTAAAGAAACCGGCATGTGAATGTGAGGAAGGGTGTAGGTCTTATCAAGGAATGCACGTTTTCTTTTCTGGAGAAGTGGTTTAATTCTAGTTGCCTCAGGTCAAACAGTCCCATTCTCAGGGGCCAGCTGACTAGTGTAGCACCTTGGTTCCCGTTAAAAGTGCCAGAGGACACCCATAACTGGGATGTGATAGATTGCCCCAGGCCTGGACCTCTGTCTCAGGGCTCCCAGCATTGTTAATGGACAGACGGGGCCATTTTCCCTTCCTTGGCTGTGTAGGTTTAACATCTCTGGAGGTGGTTAGCATACCACCAGCTAACACAAGTGCTTAATAAATATCTAAATTACAATACCTCCAGAAAGATGTTCACCTTGATAGAAAAATCTGATAAAAGAGTACCAGAATCTTTATTTCAACAATCACAGCAGACCCACACATACCTGGTATCTATCTATAGCAGTATGTTGAGGGGCACTTCACTTTGGGTCTTTACAAGAAAAGCAAAAACTTAGTTGAGAATTACTGAAACCCATAGAGCTTAGTTGAAAGAAGGCAGTATTCTGACCTAAATTTTAAGTTTCTCTTTTTCTGGATTTCACTGATCCTCTTCTTAGCTTACACTGTTAGTGTCCTCCTGTGGTCTCCCCTGAGTTATTGCCTTCTTGCTTCTGGACCCTTCCACCTCCAGAGTCTTCAGTCTTTGTTTATGCTTTTATCCAATCCTCCCTTGATATACAACCTTCTCTACACAGAGAATTGGATTCTTCCTAATGCATGGCAGAATACTGGCTGTCTGCTTTGTTGATTTGCCGGCATATTTGCTGATGCTCCTGTGTTTTTCCAAAGCCCACACTAGTCGTTCTTTATGTCTTGGTGCCCTACTCCTTATATTCTTCCTTCGGCCTTCTGTGTAATGAGGAAAAGAATAATAAACACTTTTTGCTGGTGAAGGGAAGAGTAAACTGCAGCTAAATATGGGTTCCCTGCCATGCGCTATAGAACAGTCCTCGTAACACCATAGTCTGTTGGAGTCATCAGATTCGGTAAACAGAATATCTAACTAACTACTGGCTTAAACAAGGAGGTATCTATTTTTTGAGCATAATGAATATAATAATAAGGTTATCAGGATTCCAGATGGACTTATCTGTTATTCTTTGTCTTCACACTACAACATCCAAAGGAAGACAATGAGAAAGTTCATCCCCTTAGAGTTCCCTCCTTTTTTTAAATAGGAAGGAAAACTTTTCCAAAAAAATACCCCTTAGTAAATTTCCCCTTAGTATCATGGGTCAGGATAGGGTCCCATGCCTCTGCGGCCAGTAATGCAGCTGAGAGGGTTACTGGCTTCTATCCTGGAAGTAAACATTGTGTGCACAGATGGAGGGAAAAGGCTATTGAGTAGCTGACTGCTGTTACAGATTGAATATTGTGTCCTTCCCCCCCACCACCAAAATTCCTGTATTGAAACCCTGTCCTTCCATGTCACGGTATTAGGAGAAGAGGTCTTTGGGGAATTGGAATGAGATGGGATAATGAGGATGGAACCGTTGAGAGTCAAGGGAGAGCTTGCTTCCTCTCTCTATTTTTTTTCCACCATGTGAAGAGAAGTCTGCAACCCAGAAGAGGACCTGACCTCGCTGGTACCCCAGTCTCAGGCTCCCAGCCTCCAGAACTATGAAAAATACATTTCTGTGGTTTATAAACCAACCAGTCTATGGTGTGCTCTTACAGCAATTCCAACAGACTAAGATCACCACCACCACCTAATATTCATCTGAAGTGCAACAGCCCAGGGTTGTTAATTAAATCATTTCACACTTGTCACATGAGCCACACATAAGTTAAAATGGAGTCATAAAAGAAGAGACCTCAAAAGCTAGGAAGTCCTGAGCTTTTGGCAAGGCTTTATTTTTTAACAAAAACTCCCTCACCTGGTTGTGGGTTAATATCTGCTGAAGCCCTGAGGGTATCACACACACATGCTCGTACACAACACGCACACACACACACACACACACACACTCACACTTTTTATATAAACTTGGTCACAGCTATGCACATTATTGAGTCATTTCTAAAATCAGAACAGGAACTTCCCAGAAAATAATCTAAAAAGTCCAAGGATTTTAACAAAATCTTGGATGTAGCAAGGGCTGGATGTGGCTTAGTGTTTGAGTATTGCTGATTAAGTTACTAAAAAGATTTCAGCAACTAGGATTTTCTAGTGGTGAACAATTGTTCTTATGTGATTGACACTAGCAAATTTAACAGAAGTAATTGTAAGGAATGGGGATTATAGGGATGCCTGGGTGGCTCAGTTGGTTAAGCGGCTGCCTTCGGCTCAGGTCATGATCCCAGCGTCCTGGGATCGAGTCCCACATCGGGCTCCTTGCTCAGCGGGGAGCCTGCTTCTCCCTCTGCCTCTGCCTGCCACTCTGTCTGCCTGTGCTCGCTCCTGTGCTCTCTGACAAATAAATAAATAAAATCTTTAGAAAAAAAAAAAAAGGAATGGGGATTATAAATGTATCCCAACCTAGTTTTTCTTCCCCAGCCTGTAATAAGAGGCATGGAGCTCCAACTACCGAGGAAAGCAAGAAGCTGGGGCCGCATACTTTAGGTAAAGACAGCTGAGTTCCCTTCTCAGGATGATGTCTCTGCAGAGTCATTTGGAGAAGCAGACGTGAGGGAGATAATCTTCTTACTTAAAATATCCTGACATTGCAAGAAAATCAGATTTGAATCTCAGAAAGTTTGTGAAGTGTTTGAATGGGTTAATCCGTATTTCATGTGTCCAGCTGGCTTGTGGAGGGGCTTCAGGGGACACCTTTCCTCTCCTCTGAAGGAGCACAGAAATTACAAACTGGTTGGGTAAATCAAGCGTCATACCCAGGACACCTAGAAGGGAACCTCTGTGGAAACAGTTCATGAATTTTCTCTTTGGTCTGATTGTGTTTTTAAAGATTTGGGAAAAATCCAAAAATGTTAGGCCTGCTTCCTATTAGTTTATGAAACACCTAGTGGTGTAATAATGTTTACTGAAGAAGTTGTGTGTTTTGCATACAGCAGTTTTGATACAGCAAGTAAGGAGGAGCCAGTAAGTAGCACCGTGCCATCTCCAATCAGAAGAAAGAGCATGCTGGGACACTTAGCATTTATTAAGGACGTGTTTGATCCTTGAGCTTTGGTTATCCACAAAGGGAAGCTTGTGGGGACAGAAAAGAAAAAATAATCTACCCTGTGGGGAAAAAAAAGGGCAAAGGGGACATTTAGAGTAGGTTAAAAATAAGAATATTAAGAAAGATAACATTTTCTCTTTGATCAGAGTAAGTAGACAGTTACAGTCTTTTTATTTAGACCACAGATGTTCTAGAAGTCCTAGAACCAGCACAGTCTCACTGGAGAAGCCAAACAGGCCAGGCACTTTCATGACGTTCTTCCATTTATGCACTCATTTATACGTTCATTGATCATCTGTCCCAAATCATTTATTAGGGCCCTCTTATATTTCTGGCACTGGAGCTGTGATGATGAGGAAGAAGTCCTTCATCTGGAGGAATTCTGGTTGGCCGGAGGGAGGTGTATGCAAATAGCTGGTCAGGATAAACACGGG
>ML102044.1:10821-21859 GCA_003697995.1 Taxidea taxus jeffersonii | reverse complement strand
AACCACGCACTGTGGTGGAAGCAGCCAACATACCCAGCTGTCCTCAGCAATACTGTCAGAGTCCCAGACAGAAGTCAGCAGCATGCAGCTGTGGCAGCTGGGCCCCAGTGTTGCCCACTGTTCTTCAGGAGGTCACAGGAACCCAGTTAGTCTTGCACAAACCTTCCATTGGACAACTGTTCAGAGCGAGCACTTGGAATTGTATGACCTCCCAGGTCACCTCCAGCTTGGCGTGCCATGGTATAAAGCTCCTAGGAGGCTTCCATGGCCAGTTTCATCCACTTTCGAGGGATATTATGAAAAGCTCCCTTCATTCTACTTGAGTCCTAGTTTCTACAATTTCACCACAAACACTTTGTTCTTTTGGGTTAGACATTGTCCTCCCCAAGTTCCTCTTTTAAAATGCAAGCACCACCACTTTCAGTCATGAAGTATCCCACCAACACATCTCCTGCCAAGTGAGGTGTGCAGTGGGGCCAGAAATGCCAGGTGCTGACAGAAAGGACTTGGGTCACAAACACATGGTGGGAGGCGGTTTGGACAAGGCCTTTCCTTCTCTGGGCCTCAGTTTCCCCATGTGTAAAGTGAGTGAGTGGACTACATCAGTGGGTCTCTTATGTGCATGCTGACAACAAGGGGATCTCTTGGGAGCTTGTTATAGATAGAATCCCAGGCCTCATCCCTTGGAGATTCTGATACAGTCGGTCCAGAAATCTGTATTTTTCACAAGTATCCCTGATAATTTTTAAAAGACTCCCAAACTGGGGAGCCCTTAAACCAGATAATTAGCAAAACTCTTTACCTCTAGGGTTCTAGGGATCTGAGGATTCTTGGAGTCCCGCAGACCAGCATAATACAAGGCACAGGTAGCTTGCAGTGGGGTTCAAGACCCACAGCAGTGTTTGTACCTAGTGGAATCATTGTTCTCAGGCCACTCTCCAGGAAGTCACCATCCAGAGCCAGAGAATAAGAACTTCAGCCATTTTTAGACCTCAGCAAAGATGAGAAATGCCCGAGGAGCTGATTAGAAGTGTAGATTCCTGGAGCCCAGCCTAATGAGTCTGATTCAGTATGTCTAGAATAAGACTAGAGAAATCTTACTGAGAACCCTCTTTCCCTGCATGTTCTGATGCAGGTTGTTGGAGGGAGAAGCCTCAGCACATATAAAAGGCCGAGAAGCCAGGTCACTGGAGCACTCAGCTCCTGGTCTCCCATGGGCAGGAATGCGGACTTCATTTCCTAATGGTGCCAAACCCAGGATAAGGAGCCAAAGGCAGGTTGCTCCCCTGTGCTTACCTGTCTCCCATATAAGGGTGAGGGCAGTTACAGGAGACGCCTTCAGGGGATGAGACGCAAGTGCCACCTTCCAGGCAGGGTATTGAAGTACAGTTCTCCCTTCTCTGTTCACAGTGCCTCCCCAAGAACGGGGGGGGACACTTGCAGACATAGCCTGGGAAGGAGGGCAAGGAGAAAGAAAGTCAGGCAGCTACAGGCTGAGAGGCCCTCCAGGACAGGTGGGGGGGCAAGTAGGGGGGCTTGACATGTCTGCAGATCTGCATGTCCATGTTCAGTTAGTGAGTGCCTCCTGTGACAAGTACCATGCAGGGCACTGATGCCCGGGACATGATCCTGGCCTCAAACAACCTATAGGCTACAGAGAACAAGCACATAAAGAATAGTAGGCATCCTAGACAACACTTAGTAAGTGCGAGTCACCATGCTAACCATCTGCACATATCAGCCCATTGGAGCCTCATGTCAACTCTGAAATTGGTTACTGTTACCCTCATCAGGGAACAGGTACAAGTTGATGGCAGGTAAGGAGATGAGGCACAGAGAATACATGACATTTGCTCTCGAGATCATCCAGCAAGTAAGTGGCAAATTTGGGATTCAAACCTATAGAACCAACTGTGTATAATATCAGTATATTAGTAATTATCATAAAATGACAGAGCCTGGTGAGCCAAGGGAGAGTGGGGGCTACCGGGCCAGGGAGGTGAGATGAGCCGGAGCATCCCTATGAGCCAGATGCAGGAATTAGGAATTAGGACTCTTAACAACAAGGGGAAGCCACTGAAAGTTTCCAAACAGGAAAGTGATACACTCAGACCTGCTTTGGCCCTAGTTAGTCAAAATAATGATTTACATCCTCCGGGTATGTGAATTCTATCCCTGGGCATGGGGTTTGTGTGTGTGTGTGTGTGTGTGTGTGTGTGTGTGTGTGTGTGTGCGCGCGCGTGAAGGAAGTTCTCAAATAGGTTCATAAGAAGATATGTATGAGGATATTCAAGCAGCAGTGTTGATGGGGGTGGGGTGTTGAAGCCACCAGGGTGTTCGTTGCTAGCTGAGTCGAGAGGGAAGATGTGAGTGCAGGCACACACACTGGGGTATGGAGCCACAAGAAAAGGAATGAATATGAATTGTGGCAGCATGGATGGAAAACTAAATATATATATATATATATATATATCACATATAGTTAGAACTCCAAGCATGTGTAAAACCAGTGATATATATTTTGCAAGAACTCATTTAAAAACTTTAGATGTTTGCCTATGGGGAGGGGGAAAGGCAGATAAGTACAGAGTAAAGAGGAATATAAAAGAGAAACCTGGCATGGACCAATCTAACACTAAGGTGTGTGATGAAATTGACCCGTGGCACCAGAAATCCCTGTTCATGCCGGCTCCCCCATCCAAACAAGTAGAAAGAAAGTCAGTCCTTGTTGAAGGAGAACAAAGACTCTTGGCTTCCCTTAGTGTAAACCTAGTGGATTACTCACATGATAGTAAGGGGAAGAGAGAGACATCTGGCATCAGGGGAGGAGTGCTCCACTGAGATCTGCACCCCAAATGCACCTCTCTCACTTAACAGCCTTGTGACCTTGGGTGAGTTCTTTCATCCATCTGGGCATCCCTTACAGAGCCCAGCAGTTTCCTGTGCCGTGAAATGAAGCCATTGACAGCTTTCTTTCAACCTTTCTGTCCCTCATGGGGCTGTGCTGAAGGAATATACTTTGTAAACTCTCCAGTGATATATGATTGCTAGTTCAATGTGCTGGGGTCTTCTGAAGAGCCTCCTGGAATAAACCTTGGAGTCGTTTCCAGCCATTACCTGCCCCGTGAGTCTGTGAGCACTTGCCGCCATTGAGACATGGGTTTTGGCTGCAGTCATCTCTGTGTGAACAGCACTGGGTGAGGGCCTGCCTCTCTTGCAACCCTGATGACTTCTTGCCATGGACCAGCAGCTCCAGCGCCTCTCCGTTGATCACAACCGCATCCAGGCAGCCTTCAAAACCCTGGGACACAACTGGGGAAGAATGCAAGAGAACAAGGCCACCCAGAAAGAGGTCTCCTTCAGGCCTGAGACCCTGGCAGTTCTCTGGGAGCACAAGGGAGGCATTGCCTGAGCTGTCAACCAATAGGCGAATGGAAGTGTCTATCTCCTCCACCACAATGGAGTGCCACTCTTGGTCATTCACATGGAGCCAGGAGAAAAGATTTCCATAGAAACCACCCGGGCAGTGGTATTCCAGCTGGAGCACTCCATCAGCCAGCTGCAAAGAAAACCCGGATGGCCATCAGCAAAGCTAAGAAATCCTTATAAAAAAGTACTGCTAACAGACTACCAGTGCAAAGAATGTTGGTTGATTTTCATGGGTGGGAGAAGCAGTATTTGGGGATTTTCAAGGCTGTTTTAAACATTGTAGAGCATAAAAGCTGTTCTGTCTATGGTTTCATTTGGCCCTTACCATATTCCATGGCATGGTCTGGGCAGGGATGGCATCTCCATTTCACAGATGAGGAAACTGAGGCCCAGAGAAGCCTTGCTGACTGAGACTGTCTCTTTTGGATTCTTCTCTGTAGGCCTCTCCTGTGTTCTGTGCTCCTCAAGTTGGCCCTCAAGGACACCAAAACCCCTCTCACTCCCACTCTCTTATTCAACAGTTCTGCAGTTCTCAAAGTGGGTCTCTAAGACCTTTCCAGGGAACCCACAAGGGGAAACCATTTTTATAATAATCCTAAAACATTATTTGCCTTTTCTACTTTCATTCTCTCACAAATATGCAGTGATTTCCAGACATGGCTATCACAACAGAACACAGAAGTAGATATGAAACTCCAGCCATATACTATAAAACCATATGTAAGAGAGATGTGCAAAAAATGTAAAACAGGGGACGCCTGGGGGGCTCAGTTGGTTAAGTGGCTGCCTTCGGTTCAGGTCATGATCCCAGCGTCCTGGGATCGAGTCCCACATCAGGCTCCTTGCTCAGCAGGGAGCCTGCTTCTCCCTCTGCCTCTGCCTGCCACTCTGTCTGCCTGTGCTCGCTCCTCCTCTCTCTCTGACAAATAAATAAATAAAATTTAAAAAAAAAAGAAAAAAAATGTAAAACAGTGCCACTCTTCTTTTTTCTTAATTTTGGAAAATGTAATTATTGTTCACAATAATATGGTATTTATGTCAACATGTAATAGGTTTCTTGCTATTTTTAAATGAATTAATAAAGATTTTAACACTTCTCAGTTTTAATTTCTAGTAGTGAAAATATTGCTAGCTCTAACCCACATGAACAGAACTACCCTAGGATCTTTAATTATTTTTAAGAGTGTGAAAAAGTCCTGAAATCAAGAAGACTGGGAACAACTGGGTTAAATCATTTAGGTTTACCTAAACCCAGGAGGTGGGGCTACTATGGTCAGTCTGGGTTGTGTAGAGCCTTCTCTGGGTGTAATTTGAAAATCCAATCCAGTGTTTTACAGAAGTCAGCCATTTGTACATCACTTCCCCAATTTTTACCCTGGTTGAATACTACCTATACAGATATTTACTTTAAAGGAAATTTACTATTATTATGGCTTATAGACTCAAAACATTGTCCTTAAATCTCTCCTTTCACTTAGCCAGGACCACAAATCCGTTGGTCCAACCAACTTTTCATTGTCTCTCAACCTCTGGAAGGTTCTCACCTCTCTCCTTATCCAGCTTAAATTACATAGCCAAACTCCTGTCCTCTCCTATGTGGTAGAACTCACTTGGCAAACCACACAAATCTGGTAAAATCCAATTCTCCCCTACTGTATGTGAGCATCACTGAGCTGAACATAGCTGGAGAAAAACACGCAGCCTTACTTACTGATCTCCCTTTAATTTCATGACTGCAAGTTTCAAATGAGCCCTTCATGGTGCCTAATTATGCTGCTATCTTCCTCGGTTTGCTCTCCCAGATGACTCTTTTCACAACCTCTCTCTCCTCAAACCCCTGATGCTCCCCTCCCCATCCTTGCTCTCACCAGTCAGGTGGGGACTTGCAGTCACTCTTACCATCACCTCTATCCACCTTGGTGGAAGCCAGTCTCTCCATTCATGCACTCGGTCCCAACCCCCCTTACCTCCTCGAGGACTAGTTTCCATTGACTCTCCTTTCTTTTCCCTACATCTTTGTTTGTTCATTCTCTATTGTACTATTCCAGTCATCACACAAACATGCTTTTATTACTCTAATCTTTTTTTTTAAGATTTTATTTATTTATTTGACAGATAGCGAGATCACAAGTAGGCAGGGAGGCAGGCAGAGAGAGAGGAGGAAGCAGGCTCTCTGCGGAGCAGAGAGCCCGATGTGGGGCTCGATCCCAGAACCCTGGGATCATGACCCAAGCCGAAGGCAGAGGCTTTAACCCACTGAGCCACCCAGGTGCCCCTATTACTCTAATCTTTTAAAAAAGTTTTCTTGAACGCACTTCTCTCACCAGAGATCACATTCTTTCTTTGCTTCCTCTTTGCAGCAAAATTCCACCCCCCTCCAGCCCACCCACCATGATACTGAAACCACTGGTGTCAGGGCATTTAGTGACCATGGTGTTCCCAAGTCCAATGATTAATATCACCCATCTCACTCATCTCTTAGCAGCATGTTATCAGCTGGTCACTCCTTCCTTCATGATACATGTTCTTCATTCAGCTTCCTGGATACAGTACTCTTGGTTTTCCTCCAACATCAGTGGTTGTACATTTTCAGTCTCCTTTTTTGTATCCTTCTCTTCCCCCAGACATCTCAATTTGGAGTATCACGAGGATGAATCCTTGGTCTACTCTTTTTTTCAATCTACACTTCCTGGTGATCTCATCCAGTTTGATGGCTTTCAATACTAAGTATATGCTGAAGGCACCCAGATCTTCATCTCTATCCGAGACTTCTCTCACAGACACTAGACTTGTTTATCCAGCTCCACTTGGAATTCTAGTAGGCATCTCAAACTTACATCTCAAAACTGAACTTTTGATCTTCCCCCAAACCTGCTCTACCCATATTCTTCCCCAAGTCTGTTGGCAGCAACTCCATTCCTTCTAATTACTCAGGCCCAAATCTTACTCCTTGCTTTCTCTCCCAGCCCTCATTCAATTCATCAGGAAGTCCTCTCGGTTTTACCTTCAAAAATCTATCTAGAATGTCAACTCTTCTTCCCAGTTCACTGTCATTACCCTGATCTAGACCACCACCATCTCTCACCTGAACTGTCACAGTACCTTCTTGGTGGGTCTTAGCTTTTATCTTTGTTTCTCTAAACGTGTTTATCAACACAGGAGCCATCAGGACCCATTTGAATACACATCATGTCACATCATGTCAGTTCTCTGCTCAAACCTTCTCATGCCCTCCATTTTGCCCAGAATAAAAGCTGAAGTCCTTCAATGGCCTATGAGAACTTCATGGATACTCCCTCAGCCCACTGTATCGTTGACCCCAAGTCCTACTACTACAGTCTCTCTTGCTTACTTTACTCAGGCCATATACACATCTGGGCTGTTCTTAAACGTGTGAAACATTCCCCTACCAAAACGTTTTTGCATTGCTATTCCCTCTACCTAGAATGCTATGTAGCTAATTCCCTTTCCCCTTTATATTATGGTTTAGTTACCAACTCAGTGAAGACTTCCCTGATCACCTTACTTAAAATTGCAACTTCCCATAGTCCTAATCCCCCTTAACCCTTTTTTTGGTTGTTGTTAAAGCCAAAGCATTTATCACATTTGGACAAATTAAAATTTTCTGAGCTATTATGTTTATGTTTATTGTCAGTCTTCCCCTGTAGGGTGAAAGCTCTCAGAGGGGTTTTTGTCTTATTCACTGATGAGACCCAAGCATCTAGAAGAGTGCCTGTTACTTAGCAGATGCTCAATAAATATTTATTGAATAATTAATTTCTAACTAGCTGCCAAAGTCTGTTTGTTCTTTGTCAAAGTGGGAGATTGGCTTTTGTGTTGGAGGTGTTAAAGTTAGGCAGGCAAACTAAGATATTCTATAATATGTAATCAGAAGGACTGAAAGACCATGAGAAAGGAAATTCATTTTTCTTCCATGTGATTCCATGTAACTTAATGCCGGGTTTGTAGTCTTGAGCACCCTAGTGGTAGCCAGCCTCCCACCCATCTTGGAAAACACTGGTTTGTTACTCAGCAAAAGTGATAAAACAAAACAAAACAAACCCACCATGACTAGGTGGCCTCCATTTCTCCCTCTATCTTCAGAGGTTCTCTCTCTCCTCCCACAGAGCAGCCCAACTTATTGTCTTTGGCTATACATCTCCAGGTGGGGGGTTTGGGCAATCACAACTGGAAAGTCTTGTGCCTTAAACTAATAATCACACCAGCATCCCTGAAAACCACGCAGGGTTTTCTCTGCCAAGAATTGGGCTTCGTAGCTGTTCCTCAGGCTGTCCCCACCTCCCTAACCTGGCACGCTCACATGAAATCTCTCAGGCTGGCAGTGCCTTACCTTCAGGGAGACATACACTGTCTCATTGCTGAACAGGAGAACAGCCTGCGATTGGAGTGTTTTCAGGCGGAAACGGATGTGCCAGTTCTGTGCCTCCGGAAGACTGTACCGCCCAAAGCTTTGTCCGCTGAATCTTGTGGCAGTACCTGTAGAAGCAAGCAGAGATGTCAGCTCCACATGACGAGGTCCCCACAGAGTCCTTGAACTGACTCTGTCTCATTCAACCCTTGGGTGACATTGTTCACATCTTATAGAAGTGAGGCTTCTTGGCGAGTCAGGGCAGGGGGAGTTACCTGCCCAGGATCTTGCAGCCAGACAGAGGCCATCCCCCTGCACACCTTCTTTTGTCCCCAGGGACCCTTGCCTTGGGTCTCAGCTGGAGTCAGGAACTATGAGCTCAAACCACCAAGAAAGCAAGAATCAAGCCAGAAATGCTACCAATGAAATGTGTGGAAATCAAAATTTCTATCCTACACAGTTTCTGTGTTATTTCTGACATCACTGGGCAGGGAGAAGGAAGCAGAATTGGAGAGGATTTTGCATATGTGTGTGATTTCAGTAATACCATGAAGGTGCTTTGCCTCAAGATCTCCCCTTCGTCATTAGGCGTGTAACCGTTTGAGAAGCTCATAATCAGACGCATCGCTGCTGAGAGGTCGAGAGTCACTGCGATCGAGGAAGGGGATGCAGAATTCTGTGAAGTCCTGCGTGTGCATCCCCCTGTAGCAACTGCTAGCACATAGTTGCAGAGTCAGGAGGCTCCACTTCAACTTGACTTGGGACCACTTCAACTTGACCATGGGACTCTCTTATGGAGACCACCTCTTCCAAGCCCTAGGAAATAGCATTCTGCCGGCCACCTTGGAGCATTCTGTGTTATATGTATATTAAGTACTACCCTCCCCAGAAGGGAGTCCAGTTGTTAAATCCCTAAAACCTCAGTGTGAATAAGCTTATCAGTCATCAGGCAAGGGGAGGAGCTGTATAGGGCCCCAGATACCCTAGACTGTTGAAGAGACAGAACAAAAGCCAAGAGGAAAAAGAAGAACCAGGAAGCCTGAGGCACATGGGATTTCAAGATCCGGAGGCTGTCTGTTGTACCTTAGATCTAAAACTCTCTGCTGCGGACAATTCTGTTGTAGTAGGTCATTACTGAATGGGAGGCTGAAGATGATCTAGATCATCTAGGAATTCCCAGACCTTGCTGAAGATCAGCTGGAGAGAACTTTAAAATACAGAATGCCAGGCTCTATCCTCAGAGAGTTAGACTCACTAGTTCCTGAGGCACATGAGAATCTGCATTTTAAAAATCTACCCACGATGGGTGTATTGACTAGAAGAGAGACTAAGAGGGGCTCCTGTGAAGCTGGGCACGTGGTGATCCTGGCTATAGGTGCCAGTTACAAGAGTGTATTTGGTTCATGAAAACCATGGCAAGTAGACCTTTCTGTATGCCATATTTCATTTCACCAAAATGTTTTTAAAAACAACAAATCACCCCTCCGAGTGATTCTGACAATTGGCAAGCCAACCTCTGGTATTTCTCAAAGTGCAGCCCTTGGACCACCTGCTTCTGAATTGCTTGAGGTGCTAATGCCAATTCCAAGGAGAGAGAGATGGAGAGAGAAACCAAGAAACAGACTTAACTATAGAGAGCAAATTAATGGTGTACCAGAGGGGAGTGGATGGGGAGTGGGTGAAATGGGTGAAGGGGATTGAGCACACTGACTGTGATGAGCTCTGAACAATGTACAGAATTGCTGAATTGCTCTACTGTACACCTGAAACTCATGCAACACTCTATGCTAACTATACTGGAATTAAAATTAAAACTTCATAAAAAATGTCAATTCTAGGCTTCACCCAAGACCTTCTAAATAATACACCTGGAGGTGAGCCTCAGGAGTGGGACTCTTTTAAAACCACACTCCCCAGGGGCACCTGGGTGGCTCAGTGGGTTAAGCCTCTGCCTTAGGCTCAGGTCATGATCTCAGGGTCCTGGGATGGAGCCCCGCCTCGGGCTCTCTGCTCAGGGGAGAGCCTGCTTCCCCCTCTCTCTGCCTGCCTCTCTGCCTACTTGTGATCTGTCAAATAAATAAATAAAAATATTTTAAAAAATAAAAAGAAATAAAACCATACTCCCCAGATGATTTTGCACAAGCATGAATTTTTAGAACCTCTGCTGTCTGGTGCCAGGTGACTAAGAGAGAACCTTCGGCCATCACGGCTTTCCTTGCAGGCAACTCTAGAGCAAAAGACACAGAAGGGAAGTACTCCCCCACCCCACCCTGCCCCATAAACACACACACAGCCAAGAGTAGCTTACCCAACCTAAATACAGTGGGACCTGGAGAAAGTCCACAAATCTTTAGAGAAAGAATTTCCCTAATGCAAACAGAGGGAACCCATAAAGGGTAGGCCAGGCCATGCAGGGGGCAATGGTGAACTGGAGACTTTTGCCAATGCTCCCGAGCTGGTCCAGGGTATGGATTCTTGATGCCAGGGGTGCTGGGGTGAGTCCACAGGAAGAAACTGACTTCCTGTAGATCTCGGTGAAGAGCTCAGGCTTTAGAGTGGGACACACAGGTATTTAGACAACCAGCCCCTCACCAGACGCCATGAAGTTTCAGGTGAACTAATATAATCCCCATCCCCCAGTTTCAATGATAGTTGGAACTAATGCCCCTGCTTCGTAGGGTGTTGGTGACAATCAGTTTTGGTAACATATACAGCATCTGGCACATGGCAGAGTCCTTCTAGCAATAACTGCTACCATGTGAATGACAGCCATCATGGACATTGTGCTTACGGGCCAGACAAAAGTTAAGTGCTTTTATATCCATTGAGTAATTTACTCCCCAAACCAACTCCAGAAGGCAGATGATAATATTTTCATTATTTTATAGATGAGAATCTACAGCTCTGAGGACTTACTAACCCACTCCAAGTTACACAGCTAGTAAGAGTAAGCTGGAGTTAAAATCTGAGCTAAGTCTTGAGGTTATAACTACCAGGCAGTAGTACTAATAGTAATGCTATTAATAACTCATGTTAGTGACCACTTTCTATATCAGGCACTTTTCTAAGCAAGCCCTTGATATTTAATACTCATTTAACCCCTGTAACAGCTCAAAGACACAGAGAGGCTAGATAATTTTCCTAAAGTCACTTGGTTCACAAGCGGCAGAGCTGGGATTTAAACCCAGGTGTCTGATGCCAGTGTCTGTGGTTTCAGTCATCATATTAACTGCTTCTTGT
>ML102043.1:654-19506 GCA_003697995.1 Taxidea taxus jeffersonii | reverse complement strand
TTTGGGCTACTCATGTGTTTTAGCAGCTAAAAATTAGATTTCCTCAACTAGAAACACTGAGGGGAAAAAAGAAAAGGCATTTCTCTAAATAATCCAACTCACCCTTTTCTCAGAGAAACCAAGTGTCTGAGAGTCATAACTCATGTTTTCTCCCTCTGCTCTGTAGTCTCTACCTTCAGGAAGAATGATGACATTCGAAGTCAAACTCAAGGGATTTACATTATAAATAGGTTAAAATTCTGGTTATCTGACTAAAACCAAGAAACCCTTTCACAGGGCTCATTTCAAAGTGCTTTTATGTTTTCCTATCCTCAAGAATAAAAAAGGCTCTGCATTTCTTAAGAAAAGTTGCTAAATCTTGCTAAATATCCTACTTTCAATCATACTATATAAACTTTCCCATCTTTCCAGTAATTTTTGACCCGGACCTATCAATACCCAAATCTCTTTCTAAAATATTCAAAATTCCCTTTTATGAAGACAATATATCTTTCCCTTCCCCAAGGGATATGTTGTATGTATACATGTTACATGTGTGTGTCCACGAGCCAGCAGCAGCACACTCACAGATTTTCCCATGTGGGGGGCCTATTCTGAGTGCTCTACATTTATGACCTCACTGATTCCTCACAGCAAAGCTCTGAGGTAGGAACTATCACCTCCAGTTTAAAGGTGAAAAAAGGAGGCACAGAGAGTTTAGGTAACTTGGCCCAGGTCACACTGCTGGAAGGGGAACCAGGACAATGCCCGAGTCCATGCTCTTGACCACATCCCTCACCTGGGCTGAGAGGCTTGACACTGGCTTTACATGGTGATTCTGCCACCTTGGACAAGTCATTTGGCCTCTCTGGGCCTCATTTTTCGTCATAAGTAAAACAGACATCTTGAACTACATGATCTCCAGTCCCTTATGGTCGTATGTTCTGCGGTTCTGATACAGGTTTCTACCTTGGTCTGTGAGCAGCAGAGTTTTAGATGTCCATTCCTTAACCCCTTGATGCTGCTCTGGCTAGATTCTGAGATCTTTGGTGCTAAATCAAACTACACTTTCCATTCTTAACTTTGCTTAATCTCTGGGGCATAACCCGCCCCTCCTGGGGATCAGGAACACCTCTCTTCCTTGGGCCTGCTCAACACTCTGGCTGTATCTGTCCCATTCAGGGCCTGGCTCCTCTTCCTCCTTCATTCCTGGGCTCTCCCTCAGCCCTGCATACAAACTTCCTGAGTGATACTGCCCACACCCGTTGTTACAAGTAGTCTCTAATTTGCTACTAAGAAGCTTATATTTAAGTCCTAGTCTTCACTCCAGACCCACCTATTCAACTGCCTTCAACACACATCAACCTGAAAGTCCAAATTCCATGATAAAATCATCATTGTACCCCCTGCCCTCTCCTGTCTTACTGTATTACCTATCTGCACGTTTCTCTCCACCTAATTTCTCAAGAACCCTCTTCTGCACCGCCCCATATACTATCTCACCCCCTCTCATTCTTTTTTGTTCCATTCCCATTTCCATTCCTTCCATGTGGAACTTCGTCTATTGCTCATCTGAGTTTCTATAACTACCTTCCCTGCATCGGTCCTGACTGCCTCTGGGCAACAGCCTACAACAGTGGCCAGATACTCTCTTATAAAATACATATTATATCAAAGCATCATTTCCACACTTGAACAATGCAGGGGTTAGGGGTGCTGATCCCCATGTAGTCTAAAGTCTGTGTATAATTTTTGACTCTCTTGAAACTGACTACTAACAGCCTACTGTTGAGGGTGCTGATAACATAAAGAGTTAATTAACACATATTTCGTATGTCATATCGTACACTACATTCTTACAGTAAAGCAAGCTGGAGAAAAAAGGTTAAGAAAATCATTAGGAAAATACATTTCCAATACTGTACTGTATTTATCAAAGAAATGCATGTAAGTGGTCTGCACAGTTCAAACCCATGTTGTTCAAGGGTCAACTGTAGGTACAAGAACATTCTCAATTTTTCCTCTATCCCCATCTTCTTCCTCTGTCCATCTCTCCACAACCCGCACCTACTCTGAACTACCCGCAATTTCCCGGGAGGTCTGTGCATTTGCCTTCCGGGCTGCTCCTTCTGGGGCAATGGCCTTCCGACAACACTCTATTAGCTGACTCCTCCTCTTCATCTCAAAGACACCTCCTCCAATCTTTTCTGCCTGGCTACCCCACTTTCCCACCTCTTTGCAGAGATCATGCTCCCTTCTGTATGTTCTCTTGCTCTTGTGAGGACCCTAGAATCACGGTGGTCAGAGACTTCCTTTATCCAGGTAAGCTCCTTCAGGATCACATCTCTGCGCCTGAAGCATCTAGTGCAAGGTCTGGCATGATGGATACACAAATGAATGCTGCTGGAAGAGTAAATACATAGGACAGTTCACAAACACAGACCTGTCTGTGGCCCACAGAAGGACCCAACTTAAAACAGAAATCAGCCTAAAACAGAGTAGAAGTACTTCCACTATCAACATGTCTTGCTTTCCCACTTTTAACTTTATTTAAATATGAACTTGCTTCACAACAACTAGAAGTATCAATTTCCAAAGCATTTAGTCATTCCCCCTTTATGGAGTATTTTAATTAATATCATTATATCCATATATACATATATATACATAGTATTTTGCACATTGTCTAATGGCTAAGAGCAAGGGCTCTGAAACCAAGCTAATGGGCCTTGAATTGTGACTCTACCACCTGATAACTGTATGATCTTAATTAGTTATTTAACCTCCCCACTTCAATTTCCCATCTGTAAAATGGGGATAACCAAACCCACTTCATATCATTTCTGTCAAGACTAGAACTTCAACACTGCTTGGCACATAGTAAATGCTCAATAAAAGTTAGCTATTATTTATTTATTTTTATCTCCTCTAGCGGACTGTGAGCCCCTGAAGAGCAGAGACAGCAGAAGCATTCATTTTCATGACCTTATCTCCCAGTGCCTTGCACAGAATAACACACTTGGCTAATGTTTGCAGATCAGATGAATATAATGAACTGTTTGTAGAAAAATATGTGGATTATTAAGTATGTTGAATAGTATAGAATGCATTGCTCCAACAGTTTGGAGACCTATGGAAAACAGAGACTATCCAGAACACTAGCAGTTTGCCCTGCTCCTGGAGGTCTGGAAGCTCACTTACTTTCCATGGAATATGCAGAGCAGGGTTCACGGCCCCCAAGTCAGGGCAGCTGTGTGGTGAAGGGGACCCAGGCAGGATGGGGCCTGCTGGGGCTCCCTTCCCATTAGCATGGCCCCCCAGGCAAGAAATTTCTCCTCTGCAGTCTGCTTACTTTTCCCTTTCAATTAAGACAAGGTAGAACTGTGATCTCTAAGGACCCTCCTAGCCACGGTGGGAGTCTTTAAATCGGCAAATAAAAAAAACTGGGCCAAGAAAGATACTCCTGGAGTAAAAGAACTATTTCAAAGTCAATACGGGAGGCCCAAGATCACTGTAGTAAAAGTAATCACTGAGTGGGAACTAGCTCTTTGAACAGACAAGAAGCAAAAGTTTCTTGTAACACATTTAAAATAAAAAGATCTGAACCCATGGAATCAAAAGAACAAAAGCAATGATGGGTACAGGCTCCAGGTTTCCAGATATTTTAATTCTCATCAGCCTGCAAACTCCTTGAGGGAAATGACTGTACCTTGTTGAGTGGCAACATATGGCAGAGCTGCTGGCCCAAAATACATTGCTTCTTGATTTTTTTTCTAAGTGGCTACCCTATATTTCCCAGGTTCCCCTGCAGTTAAATGTGACCGTATAACTAGCCCTCGTAGAAGCATAGAAGCCCGTGCATAGAAGGGGTGGATGTCATTTCCAGGCCAAGGCATTTAAAAGTGGACTACTACATGAGGAATAAGTATCTATTGCTTTTGAGCCATTACATTTTTGCAGGCCTATTTGTTATAGCTGCTAACATTAACTTAATGAATCCAGGTGCCTGGCACATACCAAACACCTAATTCACATTTAGTGAAACAGGACTAAGTAAGACCAGCTTCCTTCTCTCAATGTGCTGACTAACTAATGATGGAAGCAGAGACATGCCAAATATAATGCCTGCTGCTGAAATCTGAAAACAAAATTGGAGGCGTGGTGATTAGTTTGGAGGGGAAGATGGGGAAAGCATCAAAGACTTGAGCTGAGCCCTAAAGCTTAAAAAGAACCCAAGCAAATCAGATGGGATTGGAGAGTCCAGACCCAGCACAAAGCATAAAGTACAGAAAGCAGAGTGTGCATTTGTTCACATTCAACCTTATCATTAAGTCTCTTTAGCTTGGTCAACACAGTGTGAGCTTATTGTGCATGGACTTTCCTTCCTGGGTCTGGCATCAAACAAACAACCCTTTGTTTTTACAGTACGCTCATTAACCTTATTGCTTTTTTTTTTAATATAAAAAGTTCCATGATGAATATCCTTAGAAAGTGCAGAAGTAAATGTTTAATGAATCATAACTCTTTTCTAATAAAATTCTTGAAGAACAAACTTGAGGCAGATCTATTACAACCGTCAAGGAGCCATGCTCTTAGGAATCAATGGGTTTAAAGTAAGTTTTCACATTATCAACTAAGCATGTAACAGTCTCCGGCTTACAAAATGGAACATTAAGCTTCTAGATTTACATTAACATTTCCTCTTTAAGAGGAACACCAAACAGATGGTTCAAAGTTCTGTCAAAAGATTCTCTATATCCTTTGCTCATAGTTAAGTGCCCCCAAACCTGAGATAGTTAACAAACCACTTCCTCCAAAAGTCTGTGGGTCCCTTCATCTGCAAGCATAGTACCCATGGGACCAGGACTCAGGAGAAAGAGCACAAAGGCTGGAAAGTATTGCCATCGCTTAGGTGGCGAGAGGAAGGATGTGGGTGTCTGAAGGCTACCCTGAAGTGGGGAAGATACATGGTCTTTAGCGGTCTTCCAAATACCAATTTATGCTGGTTTTGATGCCCCCAGAAACTTGTTTAAATATAAGGGTAAAACACCACCACTGGGCAGACAAAATTTCATTTCAAGACTTCAGCACTTCGTAGACTTCAGAGAAGAAGTCTGGCTGCCTCACTCTTACCAAACACGAATTTAATCATCTGATTCAGAAGCAAAATTCTTCTCCCCCCCATGACAATTTATTCTTCCCCAGCTCTTTAGTACCTATCCCCAAAAGAGAAGAGGTTAAAACAAGGCAGAGGGGGGCTACCTTGATAGTAAAGCAACTCTCAAGACTGCTGGAATCGTTTTCCCCCTTAAATCTAAGAAATACTGCAGCTGCCAGTCAACACTACTGGGTCCATGAATACAGCAAGATGACAGCACCTGCCACCCTGCAGCATCTGGGGCCTTTTATTTTTTTGATAAATGTGGCAGGAAAGACTCTCAGAGAGAAAATCAACTGCTTTATCTGAGAGAAAGGGAAGCCCCAGTGAAGAGAAATAAGAATTATCGTGCCCATCCTTGGGTACTTTGTGCGTCTCCTCTCTGTGCACTGAAAGGGCTCTTTGTGTCACACACACACACACCCGGCGAGTCTCTGTGATTTATTAAGGGAGGAGGGGCAAGAAGGGTGATTTTATTATCCCTCTTCTCACTGAGTCCCAGCAAATCTCCGTCTGGGCCCAACCTCGGTGGCTTCTTTCTGGCCCAGTCCCCTCTGCCTGTGGCCGCAGAGATAAGAAAGGGGAGGCGACCAAACAAAAAACAGCCATCGATCTGGGGAAGTAGAGAGGAAATCCAGCGAGCAGGGAAGGGAGGAGAAAGGAGCTTGAGGGAGCTGAAGGGGTGGGGAGGCAGAGGAAGAAGAGCGAAGGCAACAGCACGAGGGACAGGGGAAGGTTGGGTGGGTGGTGGCACAGGAAGAGTGAAGGGGAGGATGGGGGAAGTGCTAGGGAGGTGCCAGAAATAGGCAGGAGGATGCGCTGAGGAAAGCGACGACCGCAGGAGGCCAAGAGGTGGAGGAGTGGGGCCGGGGTGGGGTGGGGTGGGATGGGGTGGGGAGGGAAGCAGCACGGGGCATCAATTATTAAGTGATTACATCATCCCTGACATTAAAACAACACACAGACTGAGTCCCCGCGGGGGGCCCCCGAAAGGAGGGCGAGGGTGGAGTCTGGGCCAGCCTCGCCCCCCAGCCAATTCCTATTCTCACCCTGCGCCCGCTCGCAGAACGGGCCCCCATCCCTGCGTCACCTCAGGGCCGCACCCCGCAGAGGTGTCCTCCGGCGCGGCCGCGGGAAGACTCCGAGCTGGGGCAACTCCCCGGCAGCCCCGCGGGGCGCCCCGGAGGCGGCGGCGGCCGGGAGACTGCAGCGCGGGGCCCCGCGGCGGGGGCGGCGCAGCGCGGGGGCGCGGGTGGCCGGCGTCTCCGCAGCATCCCCGCCGCCCTCCCGCGACGCATCCCCGGCCGCTTACCTGCGCGGCGCTCAGGCTCCGGAGCCCATTCACATGGTCTTCTCCCCGCCCTCCACCGGCACGACCGAGGCGACTCCGCTGGCTCCTCGGTGGGCCCGGGAGCCGGTGGGCCTTCCGAGAGCGCCGAGGGGGCGGCGCCGGGTATCCCCGGCCCGGCGGCCGGATCCTTCTCGGGCACGGTCGGCGGCCGCCGGGCGGTGCGGCGCGGGCGGCGGCTTTGTGTGCGCCCGGAGAGCTCTCGGTGCGCTGGCTGAAGCGCCGCGCGCCCGGACGGAAGAGGACGCGCGGCTCGGAGGGCAGCCTGCCACTGCTTTTGCGGCCGGCCGGCGGGCGGGTCTCGGCGGCCTTTGGTCACGACGACCCCTCCTCCTCTCCCGCGGCAGCCCCCTCCCCGCCGGCTCCGCTCCTGACAGATGGCGCAACTGCAACAACGCGCCGCCGCCGCCGCGGCTGCTCGCAGCTACTCACGCTGATGCTCCGGCCCCTCCAGCCCCAGCCCAGAGTGAGGACGGGGCGGGCCGCACGCTGAGAGTGGCAGGCCCCGCCGCCCTATCAACGCATCCGTCGGGAGCTGCGGGCGGCTACCATTGGTGTCTGCCTCGGGGGCGGGGCTGAAAGGGGTGGGGCCACCGAGTGGGTTGAGCGTTACTGTGGCAGCAGGCATCCTGGCGTGCGTGCCGTGTGGGTTGTGAGAGGGGATGCGAGGTTGGAGGAGTTGTGTATGTGCTTTTAGGGATTGTGTGGACTTGCGAGGTAGTGGGTTTGGGCGGGGGAAGAAGGGGAGAGTGTGAGCTGCAGTTTCTGCTTTGCGGAAGGTTGCAGCTGCCACTGCAGAAAGGCCTCTGCCCTTCCCCCCCCCCGCCCCCCAAACCATGGGAACCCGCCTTGAGAAAGGGCTATCTTGCCTTTCTGGTGTCTTTTCATTTGAAGGTGGGAGGATAAATTGGGAAAGTGTTAGGTGGTGAAAACGTTTTTGCTGATCAAACTGAAGAGTGCGGAGCAAGGTTGAACTCCATCACAGAAACTTGGAAAAACCAGGAGAACCTTGGAAACGCGCAACTAATATTAATAATAATAAAGAGGAGGAAATTAAGATTCATCTGTTAGTCTCCTATTTTCGTAGACACACACATATTTATCTTCAAGCCAAAATCTGCAGGAAGTATTACTGAAATAGGGGGTGGAGAGGGCAGGTGACCACTTAGGAATCTGAAATCACAGAGTAGAGATTTTTTGGTATAGATTTTCCCCAAATCATGTTTAATTGTAGCTATTGGTTGTCTTCGGTTTTTCGTGACATTTAGCCTTCTCATACTTTTTTCCTTCACAGAGTCTGAGCTTCTGCTCAGATTTTCCTTGTTGAAATAATAGCCGGTTTCATATACAGTCAGGAGTGCATCAGTCTTTATTTCCTATCCAGCTTTTCTATGGCAGGATGTAACTTCATAAAAAGAAACACTTTGGCTTCCTGATTTTCTTTATAGTTAATTCCTGTTTACTAAAAATTCTCCTTTAAGGCATGCTCAGATTCATTCTCCTTAGTGATTTTGGCAAGAACCTTACCCTCCCCCCTCAGCAAATCAAACATTCTGAGAAATAGAAGTGAATTAGCGTCTGCTTCTGTGCTCAAAATCTATATTACCTTTCCTGCCCACTAATTTTTTTTTAACTGTAGTTTAAAACTATCAATTGCTTTTGCTGACTCCTTTTTGTACACAGTACTTTGAAAGAAGTTGCCCTGGGGGCCCTGGTTGGCTCAGTGAGAAGAGCTCGTGACTCTTGATTTGTGGACTGTGAGTTCAAGCCCAACTTTGGGTGTAGAGATTACTAAATAAATAAAAACTTTTTTTTTTTTTAGAAATTGGCAACATTTATTAAAGGATCCCCATTTTATGGATATGGAAACCGAGGACAAGAGAACTTAATAACTAAACTCAAGGTGATAGTACAGTGTAGTTACTGTGGGATGTTGCTTCCTCCTTAAACAAAGTGATAAATGAAACCATGTTTAAATTACATGTCTGGTAATTCATCCCACAGCCCCAAGAAATGGAACCACAACAAGAACTAGAGGATTTCTACACAAGAGAAAACCAACTTCATCTAGCCAAAAATTATTGATCTCAAGAAAAGGGGATCCTCTTCCTTAGTACTAGCCTGACATGGCTGTCCTAGATTTGAATTGGGATGGAGAGGCAACTCTCTAGAGCACTGGTTCTCAAACCTTAGCATCTTTCAGAATTACCAGAAGGGACTTGTTAAAATACAGATTGGTGGGGCGCCTGGGTGGCTCAGTGGGTTGAAGCCTCTGCCTTCAGCTTGGGTCATGATCCCAGGGTCCTGGGATCGAGCCCCGTGGCGGGCTCTCTGCTCGGCAGGGAGCCTGCTTCCTCCTCTCTCTGCCTGCCTCTCTGCCTACTTGTGATCTCTCTGTCAAATAAATAAATAAAATATTTTTAAAAAAATAAAATAAAATACAGATTGGTGTTCCCCAATCCCACAGGGTCTGATTCAGTAGGTTTGAAATGGGGCCCAAGAATCTGTACCTCTAACAGTTCCCTGGTGTTGTCAGTGCTGCTGGTCTGGGTACCATGTCTTGAGAACTGCTAGTCTAGAACCAGGCTGTCCAATGTGGCAACCACTAGCCACAGGTAGCTGTAAGTACCTGAAATGTACTTGTATATTTGAAATGTGGCTGGTGCAAATTAAGGTATGTAAATAGAAAAGACATACTGAATTTCAAATACTTAGCATGAAAAAAGAAATGTAAAGCATCTAGTTAATTTTTATATGGATTAAACATGTTAAGAAGATAGTAGTCTGGATGTACTGTGCTCCGTAAAGTATGTTATTAAATTTTACTTCACGTATTTGTTTTTATTTTTAAATGTACCTACTAGAGAATATTTTTTAAAGATTTATGTATTTATTTGAGAGGGAGAGAGTACATGCAGAGGGAAGGGCAGAGGGAGAAGGACAGAAAGTCTCAAGCAGACTCCTTGCAGAGTGCAGAGTATGGGGCTGGGCACAGGCCCCAGGCCAGAGGCCCAAGGAATGGGGGCACAAGGTGGGGCTTGATCCCAGAATCCTGAGCTCATGACCTGAGTTAAAATCAAGAGTCGGACACTTAACTGACTGAGCCACCTAGGTACTCCACTACTAGAGAATTTTGAATAGCACATGCGGCTCACATTACATTTCTATCAGATAGCAGAGTTTCTGCTTCCAGCTCCATAGCACAAACTATTAGCACCTTGTGGATCTTGTGTTCTCATACATAAAATAGGGGAGTAGTAAAACTGATCTCATGCTACCTTGTGAAGACTGAATGGGCATGGAAGAGGTTTATGCATACCTTCTGCCTTTTGAAAGATAAACGGTCATGTACTCACAGGAAAACCACTCTTAAGATAGGGACCTCCCTGGTATCCCACCTTGGATTCAACTTACCTTATGTGAAACCTGGAGTAGGTAGGGTAAGATGACTCCTAGTTTAAGGTTTCTTCAAGAAGAGTCCCTTTTTAGTATCTGACTCTAATAGCTTCTTGATCTAATTAGTGAACAAAAAGAACAGACAATGCAATTAAAATGTCAGATTAACCTGCTTCATCCTGTTTTTGTAATCCTTTCCTTGCCTACCTTTTTATCTGTTGCCCTTCTTAAAAGTCATTTTAAATGGATTTGGCCTCCTCAGGAGGATTTGCTAATGGCCTGAACAAGTATATAGAGTACTATGAGGGATTTGGATACTATTCCCCATTTTGATCTACTGTGCAGGTGTCTGCAGACACCATGATTAAAGAAAGGTTCATGGCACTGTCCCTGGCCTACCTGTGAGAAGTCATATTGTCCTCTACACCCCTGATTTCTTTAAATTTTCTTATGGATAGTTTGTATTATACAAATTAGAATGTAGGCATTGTTCTAGAATTTTGCTTTGATATGGCTAGTACTAGTTTTAATTTTTCCCATTTTAATTTTTCTATTTCTTTACCTTAAAGTTTCCTATTTCTATCTGGGCTTTATTTTGTCTCACCTGAATTTCTTATCTTCTTGCTTTTAAAAGTAACATTTTCCTTATTTTTGATTTTATTAGTTAAAATATTTTCTCCCCTGATGGTTACATTTAGGTTTAATCTTCTCTTAAATGTTATCTCAATAGCAACACATAGCAAGGGTGAGAGTCCAGAATATAGAGTTCTTACAAATTAACAAGAAAATAAAGATGAACACTCTGGTTGAAAAACACTAAGCAGGGGCACCTGCGTGGCTCAGTGGGTTTAAGCCTCTGCCTTCAGCTCGGGTCATGATCTCAGGGTTCTGGGATCAAGCCCCGCATCGGGCTCTCTGCTCAGCAGGGAGCCTGCTTCTCCCTCTCTCTCTGCCTGCCTCTCTGCCTACTTGTGATCTCTCTCTCTGTCAAATAAATAAATAAAATCTTAAAAAAAAAAAAAGAAAGATACTGAGCAAAAGAAATGCATCTCCAAATGGCTGGTACACATGAAAAGGGATTCAACTTCACTTGCAACCAAAGCAATGCGAAGATAGTTTTTTCTCCCTGCACAGTTGGCCAAAGACGTAAGAGGATATAGGGAAATGGATATGCACACCCTAGTGTTAATTGGCGTAGTACTTCTAGAAGACAGTTTACTACCATTTCTGAAAAGTATCTTGAAAAGTGTATGCCTTTGACCCAGTAATTCTGCTTCTGGGAAAGAACGTAACAAGTTTGAAAAAATATGCGTGTGATGTGAGTAATTGGAACATTGTTTATAATAGTGAACAACTGAGAAAAGTCCATTGGTAAGAGACTGGGTGTATAAACTATACTATGATAGAATACTCCAAAGTCAAGAAAATAATGATGATGGCATTTATTTTTTTATGTGGAGAGATTTTGAGAATAAATTAATATGTGTGTATATGTGTCTCTATATATGTATTTTTATGTAAACATTCTATTGTTCTAAAATTATAAATGTAAATTTTCATAAGAAAGCATGCAAGTACACACATAGAAAATTTAAGAGTGATTTTCCCTGTTATCAAATTATAGGTCATCATTATTTTTTATCTTTTTCTTAATTTTCTGAACTTTTTGTATTGGGCACCCATTATTTCACAGAGGAAACAATAAAAGTTAAACTTTTTCCTGTCTTTGATACTTTAATTTTCCCTTTTATCCTTCTTTTATTTGCCCTGCTGATTTCTGCCTCTTTGAAGGAGTCTTGCCACAAGGGTGGTATCCAGGAGAGCCTCCCTGCCAGGGCCAGAGGGTTAGAAGTCTTCTGGTCCTACCTGCCCACACCCACCCTTCTAGCTTCTGGTGGACCTCCTTGGCACTTGTCAGAATGATTCTCAAAAAATTTTACTGACTCTGAGAGCAGGAGGATGCTGGGAAGCTAGTCCCAGGGCTAACCTCTCTGTACCTGGTATACCTGGTTTACTGTGAAATTCTTGCTTCTGACATCTCATATCATCAAGTTCTTATAGAAAGAGCTACATACTTTAAAATCCATGATGTTCAGAATATAGCCAATAGTAGGATATGGTCCTGGGAAAATCTCATGTGGAACAGGAAGGACCCTCCCTACTCCAACCCAGCCCGAGTTTAGGAAAGGTTAGGAGTAGGTGGTATCAGACCTGCCTTTGGAAGAAGCCCAGCCAAGCTGCTGACACAGGGATTCTGGTGGTACTTTATTCCGGCTCTCTCATGTTCAATTTTACCCAGTCTGAGTAAGTTGCTCCTCTTGGCAGGTCACAGCAGAGCCTTCTTGGTGTGTGGCTCCTCAGCTCCCTTCCCTTTAAAAAGATGGAAACTGGGCTAAATAGATAGGAGTTATTATGAATGAGGTTCTAGTGTCCAAGTCCACTGACCTTTGCTGCGTGCTCTTAAGGTCTCAGAGTTATTACTGGGCAAGCTGGGCCTGTTAGGGAGAAAGGATTTGGCTTACAGAAGAAGAGAGGTCATATCCGATCCAATCCACAGAGAGAGTGGGAAAGGTGGTGATGATTAAGAATGGTCTTTTTTGATTCTTTGCCTGACTCCCCAAGGGAGGCCTGGATTATTGTCTGGGGATGGGACTAAGTCAAACTTGAAGGTCCCAGTGGGAACACTTCTGATTTCACATATCTGTTTTCCAACAGATCTTCTACAGGAGCCCTTGTAGGAGTCTAACTAGATAGGCTCTGTTGTCATAGGATGGCCTGTCCCTTTCTTTCACATCCTAACTAGCTGTCCCTCCCACTCTGACTTGATAACTCACTTGTATTTATTTTCTGGCTGCACTCCATGCAGTGATGGTGCCTGAAGTTCCTCCTGTGTAGCTGAGACTCTGGGGCAGATAACTGGATCCAAAGCCTCAGACTTCCCTGTTTGCCGGCATAGGTTGTTTAGGCCTGATCGCTGGGTGAGCTGAACCTGATTTACCACCCCTGGAGAGACATTCAAGACCTACACAGTGAGGCTCAACAAGAGCTCTGTGCATGTGTGTGTGTGTGTGTGTGTGTGTGTGTGTGTGTGTGTGTGTGCGCGTGTATTTGCTTGGGTAGAGCTCCTAGAGCGTGCCCTTGATGATTCAGATATTTCTCTGGTCATAGCCTGATACAGTCCTAAAGAAAAGAAGATAATGTCTCAACTTTCTAATTATTTTAGTGATCTACATCTGTGTGAAATGTGGATTTTATAACATTTATCTCACCACTTTGAAGAGTTCAAATAGTCTATGTGTCAGGTTGTCAAAGGAAAAGAATGAACAGAAAGAAGTAAATTATTTTATCAGTCAAGGTTCTTGGTTACAAGCATTAGAAACTCTGTCTCTTTTAAGCAGAAAAGGAGTTTATTAGAAGGATATCGGGTATCTCATAGAATCAGTGTGAGGACTTGAAAAGTAGGCTCAGCAGATAAGCAGGAATCGGGAATTACCACCCAAAGGCACATCTGAGGGCTGGTTAGGACGGCCAAGGATTTCTGCGACTCCTGGAGATGGATTCTACACTGTCTCTTCATTCTCCTCTCATGTGCTGAAGACTCAGATTCTCGGGTGACAGCATCCTGCAGGCGGGTCCTACTGTAGGTGTCGGGGCGGGGGGGTGAAGAGAAGAAGGCAGAGGAGGGGAACAGGTATCAGGCTTTATTCAGCTGCTGTGGAAAATGGTAAGACCTTGCCCCTAGCCGACTCAGAAGATAAGACTCTTCCCAAAGTAGGAGGGGAAGTGGGGTATTGGGCCATAATTTAAAAAACGACTATGCCCCTCCCCCTGTAATTGTTCACCCATATCTCTATGAACCTCAAATTTCCATAATTGAGTGCCACTGCTCATTTAACAAAAATTTCTCCCTTTCCAGTTATGGTTCTGTTTTCTGGCAAGAGGGAGACAGGCTAGGTCCCACACTGACATTTCCCCAGCAAGGTATACAGTACCTTCTTGAACATAATGTCTCGCATAAATGATCTTTAACTTTCGTTTATTCCACATTCACGTGGGAGTTAGCTGTCTCTGAGAGTGAAGGGTTTATGACAGGTCTTATAGGGATGTGAAGTTCTGAGGAATGGGACTATGGGTAGAATTTTTACCCTGGCTCTTACCCTGAGAGGCTCATAAGAGGGTCTGTCAGCTCTAGTCTCTTCCTGTTATTATTGTCCTTCATGTAGAAGACATTCTTCTTGTGGCTTCCCAGAACACAGTGATTCCCATTTTTGGGGAATAGCTCCCCAAAACCCAGAGGGGGCTTCGAGAGACCATGTTTTTGTGAAGTGACCTTACACCGCCATGGCCTAGCCATTGCCATGGGGGTAGACACTTATCCCATAAAGAGCCAAGTATTACTTACCAAGAATTTAAAAATTAGATCAGAGATATACAGACTTGAATGTATTAACAGGAAAAGCCAGCTGCCATCACAAACCATCCCCATATTGCTATGGTTATACCTAGCAAAGATTTGGCTGGGTTTTTGTTGGGCAACTTTTCACAAAGTGACTCAGGGACCTCGGCACCCTCCATGCAGGATTTCACTGGATTCTTTTCATACCATCGGGAAACAAGGGAAAAGAGAGAATTTTATGGCAGTTTTCAGGAGTCAACAGAAAAGGGATACATAGTGCTTCTGCTAAAATTCTAATGGCTAGAAATAATCACAAGGCCACCCTGATAGGCAAAGGAGCTGGGAAGTGTCATCTAGCTGGTGTAAGCAGGAAAAAGAGGAAATGGCTTTGGTGAGTGTCTAGCCAGCGTGCTGCATGGGGAGATGGTAAAACCGAGCCACACTCGGGGGAAATGATCTACCAAGTCCTGCTGAGGTCCCTTCAGCATTTTGGCTTCTCTTCCTCTAATGTGATTAATCAACACCTTCTTGGACCCGCTAAAATATTGCAGTATCTGCCCGATACACATCTTCCTATGTTCAAGGTAGCCAGATATGTTTCCATGTGTACAAGATGGTTTGTGCATAAGGACAACAGCTTCAGCATTTTTTAATCACAAAAGATTGGACATCTCAAATATCTATGGGTGATTACTCCAAGAAATTAAGGTACTTGCAATTCTTTGTGCCTTAAAACAGACTAAATTATTTTTTTAGACCTGGTAGAAAGTGTTTATTTCCCCTTCGCCTTCCACTTTAACAAGGCTGACCCAGAACCTGCCTTCACTAATCTGGGGGAAGCTAAGGGTTTGGAAAAGAATAAGGTAAACTGTGGAATTTTCAAAATATACCCATGAGGAATAAAACTTGAAAAGTTTTGAGGAATACAAAATCGCATCTAGGATTCCTCGAGGAAGAACTTTTGCCCCGCACATGCTAAGAACAGATATGGATGCTGACTGAAAATTGGTGTCATCTCACATAAACCCAGTGTCTTATGTCTTATGTCTTGACCTCCTGCTGTCCAGCTTGATGAAGGGTGTTAGGTTTAAAGCAAACAAAGCAAAATGTGAACCAAGATCATAAAGCAGCCCCCAAGATGAAATTTAGATGGCAATAGCTGAATATCATTTCCAAATTTTAAAGTCATCTTACATTTTTGTAGTTTGTGTTTATGTGAAAACACTTGGGTCTGTGGAAACCAAAAATAAGAACAGAAACAGTTATGTGGGGTGTGTATTTGGCGAGTATGGGTATGGAATCTCAGATCCCTGTTACATTTTAAAGGCTTTATTTTTCTAGCTTATAAATCAAGGTCAACTGCCCTAAACTTTGGAAGTCCCAGACCAATCTGAAGAAGCAACTTCTTCATATGGGCCATGGAATCCAAAGTCCAATGAAAATAGAGCTGCCAGAGAAGATCTCAAATAGAATAGCTTATAGAAATCTCAAATAGATGAGCTTATAGAAATCATACTCATTTTAAATTAAGAGAATCAAGGTTATTAGCAATGGTCTATTGAAAAATTGGGAAATATTTCTTGCCAGTGTGAAACTGAAAGTTAGTCCATCCTGCATTCAACATGTCATTTATCTGAATTCAGTTTAATTTGCAATTTATTTTATTAAATTGCCTTTGGATAAACTGTACACATTCCCTCAACACTTTCTCACACATTATCTCAATAGAAGGAGAAACACTCTATTTCTATTCAAATCTGAAATTAGACAAGGACAGTCCTTTCACCACTAATACTTAAAATTGTTCCAAAAATTCTAGCAAGTGCAATAAAACAAGATGAAGAAACCACATATATAAATAATGAAAGGGAGACAAAATTTTTTATTATTTCCTGTTGATGTGATTGTCTACCTGGAAAGCCTAAGAGAATCAATTGAAATGCTATTAAAACTAATAAATGAATTCAGTAAGGAAGCCAATTGCTAAAGATCATGAGGTTCTAAAAACAGTGAACAAGGTAAAATTATGTAGGCAAAATCACAAAATTCTCCAAATTGCCCCCGAGATACGGTATACATGGAGATTATGTATATGTCTATGCACTATATCTGTGTAGATGTATACATACAGTATTTGCAGAATACATATGTAAAACAATTTAACAGTACTCATTTTTTCATGGCAAAACTAATGTTAGGGTATATTATTATAGGCATATATGCTGTATTTCTACCATAGACAAATAAATCAATAACTTTTTTATATTGCTAGTTAGGAATTTTCTTTTTTTTAGAAGTTCCATTTACAATAGCAACTAAAAATAATTAGGGGTTTATGCCTTGGTTGGGGGCTTCCCTAGAACCTAACTTGAGACAGACAGAGACAAAGGTAGAGTTGTTTACTGAAGAGTGATCCTGGGAACCCAGTCTGGGAATGAACAAGAGAGACAGAGAGGGGAAAAAAGTAGAGGTGTATCATCCAGTTAGTGTTTTGTGGGGAGGTTAGAGGCTCATCCCACTGGGTCCCTCTGAGGGACGGCCGGGACATATATCCAGAGACTTGAACTCCAGATTTCCAGCTGGCCCTGCCAGCAGACCTAGGATGCTCTTACGGGCAGAAAAGACCCCTTGTACAAAAGGTCCCTCGTCTCGGGGAGGTCCAACCCTTGCTTGGCACATAGACAGGAATGCCTAAGTCATTTGGTAGGCAGGGCACTGGCAGGGCCTACCACATGTTAACCTAAAAAAGAATGGGACCTGTATATAAAACCACACATTTTTACTGAGACTCACAAATTTACAAGCTTAAATGGAGAGATGGATGTTGTCCCTGGGAGGAAAGACTTAATAATGTTAAGATTTTAGTTTTCACCAAATTAAACTATAAATCCAATATAATTCCGACTAAAATTCTACTGGGTCTTTTTGTTGTTGTTAAGTTTTTTTTTTCAGGTAGGGAAAAAATGAGTAAGAATAGAAAATGTTTGAAAACTTTCATGGAGTCAATACTACCCTTGAAAATCCTTTAAATAATGAGAGCATATTGACTTTACCAGATAATAAAAGAATGGCCCTGGTATAGGGATAGACAGACAAACAAAGGGAATATCTTAAAGATTACAAGAACATACTCAAATACTGATTAGCATATAATATATATGCCATGTGACATTTCAAATCATCCAAAACTAAAAGGAATACTGAATAAACACTATTGGTGTAAGTTAAACCTTACATCATGTCATAGAGCAAAACAAATTCCACATGGGTGTAAGATTAAAATGTAGATAAGTCAAAATAGTAAAGATAAAACAAATGAGGTTGAGTAGAGTGGGCAAGTCCAGCCTTAGCTTGACACCTGAGAGAGAATCTTAGAGGACAGAAATGATAGAATTGAGTACATAAAAGTGGAAAACATCTATTGACCTAAAACACCACAAACAGGAGAGAGCAAAAGCTAAAAGAGAAAGAAAGCATTTCGATACTTAATATATAAAAAGTGCTTGAGGTTCTTGAAAATCAATAAGAAAATATTAAAACACTGATAAAAATTAAACTGGGCAAAGTACGCATCCATTGTTCAACAAGTATTTCTTGAGAGCCTGTTCTGTGCTGTGAAGAGAGCAGGGAGTATGGAGTGGAAGTACTGAGATATTGGCTCAGGAGAGGCCTCTCGAGTTGCTGCATGCAAACCAAGAACTTTGGGATAAGGAAGAGACTTCTAAGTGAAGAGGAGAGGAAGTGGGAAGAGCATTTCAGTAGGCAGGGACAGCACCTCCAAAGGCCCTACAGGAATGGAAAGGAGGCCAGTGTGGTGAGGAAGACGGTAGAGAGAGTGGTAAGGAGTGAAATGGAAGAGGAAGACAAGCACCAAGTCATGCAGAGCCTTACTGATTGTGGTAACTAGTTGGGAATTTATTTGAAAATGTATGGGTATCCAATGAAGGGCCTTAAGCAGGAATAAGACGATCAAAGGGTTAAGATCTGTTTTGGAAAGAGAAGTACTAGAACTAGAAGAATAGAAAGGGAAAGCAACCAGGAATGACTCTGGTTTCTAACTCGAGTAGCTCTGAAATGGCAGTGAAGTTTTTAAGTCAGGGAGGACTGAGGAAAAGAGGAAGGGGAGTTCCTGTTTCTTTAAAAACATGTTGAATTTGAGATTCTTGTGATCACATGCAAGTAGAGATGTTACTATCTCTACTTGATGTTGAATGTCACAGTCTGGAGCTCAGGAGAGAAGTTTTGGTTGGAGATGTAATTACCATACATGGTGAATGGAAAGTGAGTGAGATAACATAGCCAGGGCCCAGGATTAGGCCATGAGGGGTTAGACAGAGAGTGAGGAGGAATGGCTAGAGAGACAGAAAGATGAGCTATCTCAACGGGCAACAGAGGAGAGTCTTTTAAGGAGAACATGGTTAATGGTGTCAAAGACTGCCAAAAGGTCTAGAGAAAGGAGATCAAACAAACAATCTCAGAATGAGGTAAAGATGAGATAACTGGTGATGGGTGGGGAGTGGGCTGGGAGGTCAGTGAACACCCGCGCTGAAACAGGCAAATCTTTTTTTTTTTTTT
>ML102042.1:0-11655 GCA_003697995.1 Taxidea taxus jeffersonii | reverse complement strand
TGAAGTGAAATAGCACTAAATGTACTGCTCACGGAGAATGCCTGGAGGACAGAAGGTCCTGTGGGCTCCCATGTCCCCACTCATAATAAGGGGTTGTCAGAAATGTCCCGGGAGCCTTCACAAGGCAGTTATCAAATCAGTAACAGGTTGGAAAGTGAGGCCTCTACTGTGAAATGATGTATCTGGTGTTATACATTGCTACTGTTTGCCCTGTAACAGATGATAGGATCATATAAGAAATTATTTCACAAAAAAAGAAGGGCAGTTTTATTCAACTAAAGAGACAGGGGAGAGGACATTGTTTGGAAACCTGAGGAAGAGAAAGCACTTTCAAACTCCTTTCTCCTTGGACCTGCCAGCCCGGGCTTTGTGAAGGGCCCGTGCAGAGCTGCAGTTTATTCCAGAAATCCCACACCCGGTGGTGGATCTGGGAAACAGACACAGGGTTGGCTAGAACCGACCCCTCATGAACCCCCAGAAGGGAGCTGTTCCCTCTTCTAATGAAATTCAACAACAACAACAACACAAGCACAGAATTTGCCCACGAGTGTTGAACTTGCAGAAGCAGTATACAACCTATTGTCATCATTTCTCCTACTGGCGAGGGGCAGACTGTGCTCTGAGAACTTTCAAAACTTAAAAAAAATAAATGACACACATGGCTGGGTCTACTTACATAACGTTATCTGAAGAATCAGTTAATTCCATAAAAATTTACTGAATCGCCTCACTTTAGCCCACCATTCAATATAGAGATCCTTCACGTCACCGAGGAAAGAACATCGGAGTGTCCCGATGTATCATTTCTCCCTACTTCCCTAGCAGAAAGTAGCCACACAGAAACAGCACTAACACCTCTCCTGAGAGCTTCCTTCAGGTTTTGATTTTTGTAAGATGCTACATCAACCCTACTTTATTTAAGCTGTGGACGGGGTTCAGCATAGTCAATTAGAACTTTACAATCTCAACTTGAAGACCGCATACAGCCCACAAATCACCCTGGCTTAGTTTACAAATGGGCCCCATGTCATTGGCAAGCAGCCCCTCCAGTAAGTATCCATCAATAAAAACACAGCTTTAAAGCTATCTCTTAGTTGGACTCTGTTATTCCAGTGCCCCTCCAGGCTAAAAGCACATTAACGGTGAACATAAAACAAGGGGACCAGGGTGAGAGGATCTGAACTATGCACAGACATCACTGGAGGGAGAATTCCTCTGTCAGCTGTAGGGAGAATTCCTACACAAATTAGATGACACTCACGGGAAAGTATAAATAAAAAAAAAATAGGGTAAAAAGAAGTGGAGGTTGCCTGTAGATACCAAGCTTTGAGGTCCCCAAGTCCACAAGCTGTCAGGTTACCGCTCAGAGGTAAAGGGAATTATTCGTTCCCACAGAGGATGAGGACGGAGCTGGGGAAGCATATTAACCACCTGAGAAACACAATGCTGCAGGTCAACGCCCAGAAAGATAGTAGCAACTGGTCCCAGCTATTCCTTACTCACCGGCACACTTTGTCCTGGTCCTGAGGGCTGGCCCAGGAGACCCAGTGCCGCCCTCCCCGGGCCTGGTGAGCAGCACGCTGATCTCATACTCTGTATCGGGGTCGAGGTGCCCGATTTTGTAACTCGTGGAGTCCACTGGCTGCCGGTCATTCCAGCTCCCACTCGCTGTGCAGTACTCCACCTCTCGGGCGACAATGGGCCCATCCCCGTTGATGGAGTTGGCGTTGAGTTGAATCCAAAGGTAGGTTGCCCCCACGGAGGCAAGCTGAGGTGGAGCGATGGGAACGGGGGGCTCTGGAAGGCAAATCAGAAAGCCATCTTTCAGACACACTGCCCTTCAGTTTTAAACCAGCTGAATGTACATCAATTATTAAAACAAAGAAGCCGTGAATCTGTCAGGAATGAAGTGATGAGAATGGTTTTGTTTAGGTTATTAAGAAAAAGTACACTGGTAAAGTCTTTCCCCCTGTTCAGATTTGTGAAGCAAACCATCTTTAAAACCTAAGTAGGGATACCTGCAGTTTGTTTTAGGACACAACTCATTTTTGTCAGGCTCAAAGGATCTTCCCCCCACCCCCACTAAAAGTAACTTGCTAAAGCTTTCTCAGTGGTAGTATTTAAGCTCCATGAGGCACTCTATTGCCAAGCTCCTTACTGAGAAGGTCTTTGAAATCATCAAAGGTGCTAGTTACCTATCTCATTAAATTCAGTTTCCTTATATTTATTATTCCACAGATTTCATCAATTTTAAAACATGGCTGAGTTTAAAGTTTCTCTCATCCTAAATGCATTTCCAGGATGACTTTTTGTCCCCCAAAAACCCCACCACAGTGGACTCATTCAGCCGCAGAAGTAAGACGTTTGGATAAGCAAGCCTACCACTGCTTCGGTTCAAGGAGCCTCTAGTAATGAGTCTTAAGAAAGCAGAGAGTAGGAAGAAAAGCTCTAAAGTGAAGTGCAAGCCAGGCCCAGCTTGGTAAAATTCCAAGCAATCAATAGCAAATACTCTTTAAACCCAAGAAAGTCTCCTTCATTGTTTAAAACCTGAGATGGATTCTTTTTCTGCATCATTGTTGAGGAGGGAGAAATAGACAATCATGTTTTAAATAGTGAGGTGTTGGTTGAATGGCTTTGCCAGACACCAAGTGAAGGCATCTTATATGTCCAGTGTCATGGTACATGATACCGGGAAGGGAGAAAACTGTATAAAATAGTGTATTTCTACCTTCATGAATCTCCATCTGAGAAAAAAAATGTAAGTAAGATCTGGTGATTTTTATTTTTTATTTTTTTTAGTTTCAGAGGTAGAGTTTAGTGATTGATCAGTTGCTCATCTCATCAAGTGTCCTCCTTAACGCCCATCACCCAGTTAGCCCATCCCCCCACCATCCCCTCCAGCAACCCTCAGGCTGTTTCCTAGAGCTCAGCATCTCTTATGGTTTGCCTCCCTCTGTGATTTTTTTCAAGCCTGTTTCCATAGGTGGTTTGTGTCTTTTTGGGTGAGTGTGTATGTGTGTGCGTACGTGTGTGTGTGTTTCAACTCCTCAGTTAGCACGTCTGAATGCACAAAAAATAAAGCCTGCTATGTTCCATTGCGGGCATAGGCTGGCTTGCATATTGTAAATTCTGTCAGCCCCACAGTGGACACAGCCAGCTGCTCAGGGTCCTGTTTCCTGCTGACAGGGATCTCATCGCAGCTAGGACCAACTGACCTTGGCCCTTGGGATGATACCCGGTGGAGCCCTAGACTAAGATGCCAATAACAACAGTTCTCTTTGTTGGGTGGAAGTGTCTTTGTTCTTTTTCTATAATTGAGGTGTGATGAATCCTACTGACTTTCAAAAATAGCTAGGAAATCTCATCAGACTGCGTCAACATAGACACTGAAGGCTGAATTGTAGCTGCAAGACTACAGAATTCATGGAGACTTACTAAAATATTGCTCCTATTGTTCATAAACCACACCTTTGTGCTAGCTCTTCACTTCTTTAAACAGTTCTTACTCAACTCATCATGATTTAACACCAATTTATATCAGTAGGCGATTTCTTGAACCCAGACAAGAAATGGGCCTTTTATAGTATATCCTAAGGCAGTTATGGAGCCAGGCTGAAAAAGCAGTTAATTACTTTGAAGTTGCAAATGCTAGCAAGGGTTGTTGAACTGCCATTCAAAATACAACTCAGGGGCAAGGCCACAAAGGTTAGTGAGCACACCAATTCATTTAGGATACTGTTACTAGTATCCTAACATAGACATGATTTTAATGCTTGCTTGACCTGAGTATATTTTCTCTATTAGTTCCCCATGAAGAAAAGTATCAAATATGTGAAATCAAATAACAGATTCCACTGGAAGCTGGAACAATTACGTAGACTTTCCAAGGGGCTTTTAGGTTGCTGGAAGAGTCTGTATGAGAATAAGTCAATATTAAAATTTTGAATAATTCCCAAAGTGAAAGAAGGAAGAAGGGAAGGGAGGAAGTCCAACTATACTAAGTGACAGAAAGCAATTTAAAATATATGATTCTAATGAAAGTGCAAGTTCACAATTAAAGTACAGTTGACCCTTGAACAACACGGTTTGAACGGCATCAGCCCACTTATACATTGATTTTTTGCAGTGCTGTAAATATATTTTCTCTCCTTCATGATTTTATTAATAATATTTTCTTTTCTCTAGGTTACTGTAAGAATACAGTATATGACACATATAAAAATGTGTGTTAATAGACTACTTATGTTATCAGTAAGGGTTCTTGTCAACAACAGGTTATTAGTTAAGTTTCTGGGGAGCCAAAAGCTATATGCAGATTTTCAGTTACACAAGGGTTGGTGCCTCCAACTCTTATGCTGTTCAAGGCTCAACTGTAATTTTATCTTATTTTTATTTTTTTAAATTAATTTTATTTATTTATTTGACAGACAGAGATCACAAGTAGGCAGAGAGGCAGGCAGAGAAAGAGGGGGAAGCAGGCTCCCTGCTGAGCAGAGAGCCCAAAGCAGGGGTTCGATCCCAGGACCCTGGGATCATGACCTGAGCCAAAGGCAGATGCTTTAACCCACTGAGTCACCCAGGTGCCCCTCAACTATAATTTAAACCAAGCCAGCAATGAAAGAATTTATACACATACAGATACATAAACATGTATCTAATGATAAACATATGCGAATGCCTAATACATATCTCACATAATTAAATGATACTGATACACATGCATAAAGACACAAATTGTGGAGATTATATGAAATATTTTTTATGTCCCCAATTAGCAGAAGTGTGGTAGACATAAATAAGATAGGATTGACAGTTACTAAACGACGTGGGTTTCCTGGAGGGGGAGGGCTGGTATCAAATCAGGATGTGACCTTAAGAAAATTAAGCTCTCTAGACTCTGGTTTTTCCCATTTTTTAGAAGATCAACACTCCACATATTACATGCGTACAAAAAAGAGTTAAATTCTATACAAGTGGCCTCAATAGTGTCACCACATATTTTAAAGTAATTATCTTTATGTGTTAGGAATGTCTACTTTATGTATAAGGTAATTATGTTTCTTTATGTCAAGGTAATACTTTATGAAGCATAATATGCTAGTACAATTCAGCATGTTATCTCCCTTTAAAATATAAGACAAATGAAAAATATGGCCATAAAATTATAAATGGAGGAAAAGTCAAATTTCAGATTTGAGCCCCAATGGCAAGCCAGCTGCCCCTGGCTTTGGTCGTGTGCAGCAATGAAAAGAGGTGCCTGGGATGCCTGGGTGGCTCAGTTGGTTGGGCGGCTGCCTTCGGCTCAGGTCATGATCCCAGCGTCCTGGGATCGAGTCCCGCATCGGGCTCCTTGCTCAGCAGGGAGCCTGCTTCTCCCTCTGCCTCTGCCTGCCACTCTGTCTGCCTGTGCTCTCTCTCTCTCTCTCTAACAAATAAATAAATAAAATCTTTAAAAAAAGAAAAGAGGTGCCTGGATATTTTTATTTTTATTACAAGGAGCCAAGCTACCACTATGCCATCCTAAGACAGGAAAATGGGCTGTATAAATGTGAATAGCAACCCATTCATTCTTTGTGTTCACGCTTGTTCTGGGAGACTAGCAATTTATGATTGACTTATGCCATCCAACAAATGAACTTTTGCACAGAGGCCATTCTGAGCAAGGTTACGAGATTTACATTACACTGATAATGAAGCACGATGCCTCAAGAACAGGGCTGGTCACAGTGAAACGCTGTAGCAACTATCAATCAGAAAATGGAACACAATCACAGAGAACTGAGCCGGGAGGAACATTAAGTACTAACAATGATAATAAAGAACTCAGCCATGGAACACTGAAGCTGCTGCTTTACTGGATTTGTTGGTAAATGCTGTCCATTTTCTTTCTTCCTTCTTTTTTTTTTTTTTTAAGATTTTATTTATTTATTTGTCAGAGAGATAGAGAGAGAGCATAAGCACGGGAAGCACCCAGTAGAGGGAGAAACAGGCCGCCTGCTGAGCAGAAAGCCCAATGTGGGACTTGATCCCACGATGCTGGGATCATGACCTGAGCCCAAGGCAGACGCTTAACCAACTGAGCCATCCAGGTGTCCCTGGTGTTTGTTTTCTACACGGTGACTCCTCGCCTCTCAGAGAGCCTTCTGCAGAGTAGGATAGGCGTTACTGTGAAGAATTAGTTTTCTTATGGCTATTAAACGTAAACTCAAATCTTAGCCAGACCAGCTAAAGTTTCACCACAAACTAAAATTCCTATGGACTCTGAAAAACATTCTGAGGGTTTTGAAGGGGCGGGGGGTGGGAGGTTGGTGGAGTCAGGTGGTGGGTTTTATGGAGGGCACGTATTGCATGGAGCACTGGGTGTGGTGCATAAACAATGAATTATGTTATACTGAAAAGAAATTAAATTTAAAAAAAAGAATCTGCTGTGACAAAATATATTAGCGGGATAGATATTTCAATGTGCACAACGTCAGTCCTTCCTGCTTGGGAGCAGGCTCACCGATAAACATTTCTCTCCTAAGCCAGGAGTCACTGATATTGGCAGCAGGGATTTCACAACAGAAGTATATGCCAAAGTCACCTGTAGATTTTATAAGAGACGCTGAGTCCCCAGAGATTTTCATTTAATATGGGTGTGGTGCAGGGAGGGAAGAAAAGCTGGGCAGGCATTTAGGTTTTAAAATTCAGAAAGAGGGCAGTGGCAAACATTCCTAAATGAAGTCCACTGATGCCCAGAAGCAGGGAGTAAGGATCACCTCGCCCACCCCCATCATAGCCCTGACATGTGGTAGCTGCTTACTATGCATAGTGTTCTAAGTGTCATGCATCTACTTTTTGCACTTGACCTTCCTGATCACCTCACAGGGAAGGTGACATTATTAATGTTTATATACTTGAGGAAAGCACATAGGCCCTGGCCTATGCCCACATAGCTAGTTCTGGGGTTTCAACCCCATAGTCTTTAAAACAGCTTACACAGAGAAATTTGCTGATACAAGGAAGAACTGATCCAAAAGAGATCATCTTTGTTTCGTATTTAACAAATGCAATGGGAAAAAATTAAAAAATGGACATCATTCTGTTCTCCTAGGACAAAACAGCAATGGCCTACCACAAATTATCTAAAAATGCCTTACAGTGCATCCAGAAGTTCAAATTACTCTGTCTGGGACTGAGAATTGCCCTAGCAGTTTAATACCATAAACTCCTTAGCCGCCTCCCTCCCCACCTCCTCCCCCCAAAAAAAGGCATTAGACCAGCAATGGAAACTTATTTCTCCTCTTTTCATTTTTTTCCCTCATATACCACTTCCCTGAATATAATGACTCAATTCTTTAGTCATGCAAAATATAGTAATGGAACCTAACTGCAACATTATGAATGTTAACTCAGTATTATCAATATGGCTTGTGTGATATGACTGAGCATTTTTATACTGGCATTGCTTCATTTTATTAACCACCCTGCTATCATAAACACCCTGGCTGGTGAATATTTGCATTTTAAGTGATTTTCTATCAGTAAAAAAAAAAAAAAAAATCATTCCTTAAAAGAATTTATAGGTTGTAATCACTGTGTACAGAGTTGGCAGAAGAACTTGCCAAGAGCACATTCAGGGCTTTTGCCTGCAAATAAACCAACATAAATAAAATACATTTTTCAGAAATATTGCTCACGTGCAAAATTTGTACTTAAAATGCAATCCATCAAGATAGCCTGTCACCACGCTACTGTCCGGAAACAGACAAGGATAAGTTTGAACTTTAAACAAAAAATGAACTCGCACCCGTCTGACATGTCTATTTTAATGGACTATTTAGGGGTATAAAAATACATTAAATACCTTTAACTACCAGTTCTGCATAGTTTGATATTCCAACCCCTCCTTCGGTGCGAATCATGCAGCGGTACTTCCCAGCGTCTCGTTTTGTTGTGTTCACGACATTAAAAGAAGCTATGAATCGCCGGGAACTGGTCACCTTTATTTCCTTGAGGGGAGCATCGCGCCCATCAATGCCCTGCAGAAACGGGGGTAGAGGGGACAAAAAAAGACAATATCAGCCACCATACTGAACCAGTGAGACACTTGATGGCATAGTATCCGTGTTCTTTGCATGTGGATCTGGGTTCCATTATTTATTACCCAGGGGCACCAGTTCTAGGGAAACAGCTGGCCGGGAAACTGAAACCCTGCCACAATCAACATTTTCAAGATTGAGGAATGCAAAATTAAGTGTGCAGAACCATCTTGACTTGGCCCTTCAAGATATTAATTATGTAAAGTGAGTTCATCAGGAGTAGAAAAATGCATATGGAAAAATTCTTTATTTGACTCTCAAACGATCACCATTTGGTATTTTCATACCACTTTATCTTATGTTTTGATGCTTGGCTAGGAAACAAAATTAATTCACATGCTACCCTACCGCTGACCTTTTTTTTTATCTATGAAAAAATAAATATTAAGAATTACGTTAAAAACATAAGTAGGTATTAACATATTCCTTACTGAACAGGTCTGATGGACTATTCTAAGCTTTATGATGTGTTTCAGGATACAAAAATCAAGGAGATGCTTAATAGTACCTGATGATAAAATGCTATAAGAGAAGTTTCTCCCACATCCCACAGAAAGCAGGTTCCTTCCCTGCGGTACCTTCATCTTACAGCATCCTCAACACATGAAGTCCGTCCTGAGTTATGTAGCCTTAGAAATCCATTCTATGCTTCTTATAATTTAGATTTCAGTCCTTAATTACAATTCCCAGGAAAGAGGCTACCTTTAATATGTCATTTGCAAGCACTGAATAAAAAACAGTGGGCACAGACCTCACAACTAATGCATGATGCCAAGCTTTCCACCTACTTGTTCACTCAGAATCCATTTTGGGTGCCAACCAGGTGCTACGAACTGTGTTAAGACACTAGGCTCCCAGTGCAAAGTGATAGAAGAGCGGTTATGGTGCCCACAGCACTTTAGTTCGTGGAAGTATAGGCTGGAAATGAATACAGAATGACAAGTGATGGCCAGGGTGGTAAAGGGACCGATCAGATGGCCGGCAGAAATCACCATCTTTAGATATGGTGGCTGTGGGAGGCCAGTTTGAGGAAGTGAGCTGAGGTCTGAAGGCCAACAAGGAGCTAACCAGGCAAAGGGAGAGGGTGGGAGAGAAGGAGTATTCTATCTAGCCAGAGGAAACCAGACAGGAAGCCCGAGATAGAGAGAACTAAAAGCTTTGGATGAAATGAATGAAATGAAGGCAGCCAGTGGAACCAGGGAGAGAAGGAAGCACCTGTGTATTCAGTGACTTGCAGGCTCCATGAAAGTGTTTTTATGTAGGAGTATGAAAATGGTAAGCTACACATAATAAAACTCATCTATATTACTCAGTGATTTATATTATGCAATGTCTTTCAAAAGCTTTCATCTGTGATTTTCTTCTTTGGCAGCATGCCCTAATGGACATGGATCTGGAGTCAGACCAACCAGGGTGCCAAAGTCAACTTCAAAGTGATTTACCTTCCTAGAGCCTCACTTCCCTCATCGGCAACAAGGAAGTGATACAGCTCACCTGCAGGGCAGGTGTGAGAATTTAAAGATATAAACACAGACCCTGGCTTACTGAGTCGCACCACACATCCCCACCCCAATTGTGGACCAAGTGAGTGATGAGGTCAAGGAGAAAGGTGGACACGCTGTCAAAGTACCGCTTTTATGACTTGTGAATCTGGTAGTAGAGGACATGGCTGAGACACAGTGACAATGGGCTTGTTAAGGCTGAAGCATAGAATTAAACAGATTCACCCACCCAGCCACAGGCCACCTTAGAAAAGCACTAAGGCCTCCCACATGTTGGGTGCTGCTATAAAACTCACAGGATGGAAGAACAGGGCTCCTATAGGGGGTTAGCTCCCAAAGAAGGAGCTGGGCTGTGTATGCTCACAGCTTCCTTCCCAGGCAGCTCCCGCATGGGCAGAGAAAAGGCAGCAGAGTGCTGCACTGGTACAGTTCCTGCCACAGGGAAGGAAACATCAGGAGTGGAGAAGAAGAGTTCCACCAACGTCCCCTGCAGTGCTTTCTGTCACAGCAGCTTGATTAATAGCTTAAGAAGTTACAAATCAGTGTGTGGGGTCCCATAGATATCTTATGTGTCTTACACATCTGTCCTGGTTTTTACTAAATCCCCCAAATTTGCTCTGACAAGAGCACACCAAGGAGTTAGGAAAGTGAAACAAATGGAATCAATCTGGCATCATTCATTAATGCAAGAAGGGACGGCACTCCTCCCCATAGTCCATGCATTCAGTCTCCCAACCTTCCTCCCAAATAAACAATCCAATTCTACCACCAGGAGTAACCTTAGATCTACTAACTCTATAAAACGCAGTTTGTCTTTTTCCAAACTAAAAACAAAGCAAAGCAAATCTAATCTTCAAGTTTGGAGAAAAAAAAAAGTTAAGCCCTAAAGAAAGGCATATTTCATATCTATATTTATTTTATTAATCACGGCAACAAAAAAAGGCTATCTACTTATTTATTTACTCACTTGTGGCATGAATCTTCTAAGAATACACCTCTATAGTAATCCTGTAATATTTTTCTGCTAGAATACGCCTATTTCAAAAGAATCCTTCTTCCAAAGAATTTGGAAATATGCATTTATTGATTACTCACAACTATTCAAGACTGTGGTGAGGGCACTCAAGTTTAAGAAAACCTCCATTTTGGATTTATACATACACTGAGAGGAGGATTATTTCCTAGGTATTGTCTCCATGCCAGAGATCTATTCTTTAAAATAAATAACTTCAAACTAACAATTCTACACAACTCCAGTCCATCAATTCTCAGGACCGGGGCTTTCTTTTTGTATCCCACGTACTGAATCACACAGAAAATTAGATTCAGTTTCTTCAAGAGAAATAGTACACAGGAAAGAGAAACCAAGTGCTAACTAATAATCATTTTAGCTTAGGATCCATACCTGCTCATCAATCTTACTCAAATCTACAGGTCATTTTGTATTAAATCATTCCAAGGTACACACATCCAAGCATTCATTTCACCAACACTTAGTAAAAATCCCTTAGGAGGTAGGCACTGTATCATATACAGGGAGAATGGAATTAAAAGATCCCTTACCTCACTGAATTTACAATCTGGTGAGAAAAACAGCCAAGTAAGGCAGCGGTTATATAGTATAGAGCAACAAACTACATAACCCAGCAAACCCAGATAAAGGGGACACTGGAGAAGGATGTGAGGGTTGGGTTATCCTTCTAGAAAGCACTACTTGAGGCCAGGCTGGAGAATGCACAGGAGGTTCTCAGGCAGGGAAGGAGAAAAATGGAACCCAGTGAGTGAGAAGAGCTTTGTAAAAGAGCTAAGAGAGCATGAAAAATATAGGAAGGACAACCAATTCCATGCAACTAGAACAAAGCATTTCTAGAATGGCAGGTGATGAGGCTAGAAAGATAAGCACAATAGGCCACACCAAGGAATATCACATATTGAGGATTATAGTTTATCCTGATGCCAGGAATGGAAGGATTTTAGGTAAAGGGGTGACATGAACATATCTATGGGTACAGTAACAGATGAAAGAAAAAATGATGTGGGATCCCAACTGAGGTCAAGGGAGATTGTTTTTT